>JXSR01S026865.1:0-11577 GCA_000969725.1 Ophiothrix spiculata | reverse complement strand
GGATTGAGTTCTATAACACTACATCTCAAGGTAAATAATATTCAACATAGGTAAAATTAAATGAGTTGTAAAACTTGAAAAAATTGACCTAAGAATTATTCAAATCAATAAAAAGTAACAGTCAACACAAGATGTTATAACAATAATAATATTAATGGAAGGTTCTTATAAGGCACACACTCATCAAATGATCTCAATGCGCAAGAACGAAGAAAACAAACAATTTACATCTGTGAATCTAGAAAAGCCTGACAAAAAAGGCGAGTTTTAAGGTGCTTTTTGAACTGAGGAAGAGAATGAATGTTACGGAGGCTGTTAGGAAGCGAATTCCAAACAGCCGGGGCAGCAAAATAAAGGAACGTTCACAGCTAACTAAAGATTAATACGAGGAGATTTCAATAGTTTTTCAGTAGAAGATCAAAGTGATCGTGCAGGTTCATAAGTGCAGAGTGTAGCACACAGGTAAGATGGTAAAGTACCTTCAAAGTGCCATAAAGTAAGAACAGCTAACTTGTGCTCCAAAAACCCTTGTTCTTGGCCCAAAATATATAGGTCCAAAATTGGCAAAAAATCATCAACATTTGAGAAATGCATTCCTAGACATTTGTTTCTGGATTCTAAAAAGTAGAAGAGGTCCAACTTATATTTTTGCAAAATTTAGATAGGTTGTTTGCAAATATGTTGGGCCAAGAAAAGGGTTTTTGGACTTTGGGTCCAAAATCATTTATTTTATATATATCCACATCTAGAAATGTATACTTTTATATGGATCTACTTATTGCTGAGTTACAAAGCAATAAATATTTCTGAAAGTGAGTGGTTTACTGTGCCCTTAACTTATACTGTATCCAAGATTTTTTTTTCTCAGAATATTCACTTTTATGATATCAAATTGTAGGTCTGTCAGTACAAAAATTTAACCTCCCTACCATGAGTAACATTCAAGGCATGGTTGTGATTAGCAAGTTGAATGAAGTCACAGGCCATCAGTGCATCAATCTTTAATTGGCTAATTATTTATTTAATAGTCCACGTAGGCTCACAAAGGGTTGAAACCAAGAGGAAGGGTCGAAACATAGTCGGCCTTCAAACAAAATTTTTGCTACCAAACATTTGGTCATGACGTCACCAAATATTTGTGATCAAATTTAAAGTATAAACCGGTAACAAACATTTGAAGCAGTGTATATGGCAATTCAACACATGTGTAATTTAGCGCAAAAGTTTAAATTTAGTCTCAACTCATTTGGTAGTGAAAATTTTGTTTGAAGGCCGACTATGTTTTTGCCCGTGATTGAAGAGATTCATCAGGATTGGTAAATATCATGTTGTTAAGGTTCTTAAAACTGATCCAAAAGATTGTGCACTTACGTGGACGTTTCGACAACAAGCTGTTGTCTTATTCATCACTTGTTTGGTTGTGACTTCTCCTGGTAACTGACGACGCACGTCCAGTGTTGCCATTTCCGGCGTTGCCAGTTGATTTGTTGAAATTATCAGGAGTCAAATGGAGGATTTAGAGCAGAAAGCCATCAGTACAGCACCTCCCGATATAAGACCAAAGCTATGGCTGCGATATGTCGATGACATTCTTGAAGTTGTGAATAAAGACAGTGTTCAAAGACTTACTGATCATATAAACCAAATTGACACCTCTGGATCCATCAAATTTACGTATGAGAAAGAATCAGAAGGAAGAATACCTTTTCTCGATACTTGCATCGTTAAGAAAGAAGACGATACTGTCAAATTACTGGTCTACCGTAAGCCAACACACACCGACCAGTACCTTAACTACAACTTGCACCACCCTCTACACCAGAAATTAGGAGTCATCCGTACATTGCTAGACAGGAAGGACCGCATAGTAACTGAGGAAGCAGATCGAAAGGAAGAAGAGAAGCATGTTGTTGAAGCTCTAAAATTCTGTGGCTATCCAACATGGACTTTTGACAAGGTTAAAACCCAGAAAGAAAACACTGCTGCAAAGAAAAGAAAGGAGAAACATAAGAAAGATGATAACACGCAAAGTGTGGGCTTGGTAGTCCTTCCTTATGAAAAAGGAGTTACAGAGCGGGTGTCTAGAACTATGAAGAACTATAATATTTCCACTGCTATGAAACCGTACAACACCATCAGAAAGGAACTGGTCCACCCCAAAGACAAGCGTGATCCGCTCAACACAACTCATGCTCTCTACGCTGTCCCCTGTAAGAATTGTGATCTGGCATATATAGGGGAAACTGGTCGCAAATTTGGCACCCGGCTAGATGAACATAAAACTGAAGTTGAAAAGACATGCAACACCGTCGTGACCAGAGCTAGCAGAAAGAAGTCCCTCTCTGTCACCCATAAATCTGCTATTACTGACCACGTAGCGAACAGTAACCACGTCATCGGTTGGGAGGATTCTAAGGTTATAGGCACGGAACAGGACAAATATAAGCGATGGATACGGGAGGCTATAGAAATCAGAAAGTGAGGGGGCGCTACTATGAACAGAGATGAAGGACAATATTAATTATCACACCTTTATGACCAATTTTTGACTCCTGATAATTTCAACAAATCAACTGGCAACACCGGAAATGGCAACACTGGACGTGCGTCGTCAGTTACCAGGAGAAGTCACAACCAAACAAGTGATGAATAAGACAACAGCTTGTTGTCGAAACGTCCACGTAAGTGCACAATCTTTTGGATCAGTTTTAAGAACCTTAACAATATGTTTTTGCCCTTAATGTATTTTGTGATAATATCGGAGGCTTGACTTTGCATAATGTGTTGCCAAATATATATTTGGTTGTCAATAACTAAAGACTCCCAAAAAAGTATCGCCTCACCTTGAACAAATGGCTCCAAGGCCAATACGGAATACGCAAACGTAATTTGAAGATTGTGTTCACAAGCGCTGGGGTTTTAGCTTTCATTTGACACCCTATTTCTGACAATTGACTGAAAAACACGCACGCGGTCTTTCAAAAGCATGCGTCATTGGTTTTCTAAGCATCATCCATCTTGATATTACTTTTTCTTTATTTTTTCATCAATTCATTTTTATTAATAATAAGAACCGAAAAAACAAATTCAATTGGTAGGCATTGCTAGCATTAAAGACCACATTAGAGGCAAATATTGGTGCACCATTTGTTTTTAAGGCTAGTATTGTCTACCAGTTGAATCTGAAGTTTAGATCGTTTCTCATCATTAATAAGATGAAAAGATTTATATCTTGATGGATGATGCTTGGAACCCCATGACTCATGCTTTCGAAAAACTGCGCGCTTCTGTGACCAAACTCATTCTCCTCATATTGATCCTTAGTCTTGTGGGTACGGTGCAAAAAATGAAATTTGCAACTTTTAAAAAATGACCTTGAGGGTTTTAAATGTTCATAACTTCGGTGTTTCTCAGTCAATTGTCAGAAATAGGGTGTCAAATGAAAGCGGAATTGTGCACACAATCTTCAAATTACGTTTGCGTATTCCGTATTGGCGCAGGAGCCATATGTTCGAAGTGAGGCGATATGTTTTTGGGAGTCTTTATTTATTTCACCAAGGGTCTGTTGGATAATAAATTGGAACTAATTCAATGACAACACCTTGTTGCACCTGATATTGGTAGCTTGCAAAAGAGTATGGTCAAGTCCTCACTAAGGGGAAAGTGATGGGTACACAGCCAGTAAAGTTATTCCAAGTCAAAAACAATGTATCGTTGCGACCATCTCGACAGGGTAATCAATATATCGGCTTATTGTGCTTGCCTTAAAGTTTCCAGGGGTCAATTTCACTAATATTTACGATGCATCGTAGCTACAAAGGTTTGAGCTCGTAACTACAAGTAGAAATCACAAAGACATGAAAACCGCATCGTAAGGTATATGAATTATGCATTAGATAACGTTGAGTGCGGTCAAGAGGTGGTCATAGCTAACGATGGGTTTGGTCTTACGATGGGCTAACGATGCATTTTGACATTAGTGAAATAGACCCCAGGTGCGACAAGGGTGAGTTTGCGCCCTTGATATTTTTGACGTCAAGCTGGTCGTATGACCACCACGACAGACACTCTGAAACCAGCTTTACCCAAATCACTGCTTGTGCAGGATATGCCATAAGTACCTGTTTATAAAAACTATAGATGTGAATGATTGTATTACATTGTATAACATGTAGTGGGTCTTTAACATGGAATATGTGTCAACAATTTATCAACTGAGGACCAATGTTATCAGATTGCATTTTGGGACATATACGAAATTAGTATATTCTTTTCCTACCATTTTGATGACTGGATTGTACTGTTTTTGTTGTTTGCTACAGGATATTCTCCAAAGGCCATCTATAGAAGAAGACCTCAAGAATTTCTGTTCAGATAAACATCTTCATGTGCTATTGATTATCAATTTGGCGATAGTTGATGATGAAACCCCACAAAGGCAACTAGGTATCTACTCTCCAAGCAACAAGGCACTCAGAGATGACCTTGTTAAATCTCTGCAAGAAGCCGACTCACCGTCTTTGGAACTGTCTCATATGGAAAGCACACCGACATATGTAGCAGCATTTGATCAGGGAAACGTAGGTGCATCTCGTAAAAAGATTATGCCAATTGCCCAGCAGTTTCTTGAAGCAGCAGATAAAGATCCAAAGTATTTGGGGAATGATTCAAACTCAGATTTATTAGTTGGTGATTTATTGTCTGATGCACAGGTGGTTATGGAGAGCCCGTCTACCAATCAGAATAATTCCAATGATGATGATGATCCATTTGGATTAGGATCCTTATCGTCACCTGCATCCCCCATCACATCATCCACGTCCGAGCAAGATGCAACTAATCTTGACCCGTTTGGCATTCTGGACACACAAAACACTAGCAGTAGTAACTTTATGTCAGAATCATCTAATTCAACATTATTAGACTTGGATCCTTTTGGAAGCATAACTTCAACCAATTCCAAAGATGCTAGCCTAGACCAACCTGGGTTATTAGATCTCAATGATGCTTTTTCAAGTGCACCAATTTCTTCCGCAGATGCTAGCCTTCTTCCAGATTTGTCTGATTTATCAAACACAGATTCAACTTTGCAACCCCCATCATTATTGGACCTTGACCCCTTTGGAGGAATGGTAGATTCCACGTCTGGTAGCAGTAATGTTGCATCACCATTTGATGTCACTCCAGCAACTTCTGATCTTTCTGAACCAATGACACTGTCCCCATCTAGTCCAAGCAGTAACCCGATGGGGGATGCCACCGGTGATCTATTGGGGCTAGACCCTTTTGCATCGCCTCAATTAACAAATCAAAGTGCGTCCCCAACAAGTCCAATCTTGGATGAAAATACAGACACTTTGACAACATCTGGAGGAATTCCAAATGATAATGATTTGCTAGGATTGGGTGATTTCACAAACCCAGCCGTGACTCAAAATCAGGACAATAACGAAGGTTCACAAAATATGGATGATATATTTGGTTTAAGCAATACACAGACTGTTCCATCTTCAGAATCAAGTAACATTCAGAATGATGCATTTAGTGCGCTCAATGATACAAATTTTGCAAGTAATAACCAGAATAGTAACGATCTGTTTGATCTGGACCTTAACAAGCCTGATGAGCCCCTTCAGGCAGATGATGGCTTATTCAATGTTAACGATGTGAGCGATCATTTTAAAAGTGATGTAAATCTTGAAAAACCCACAGAAAACATGGTTGATCTTTTAGGGGGACTCTCAGTATCTACAAATGGAAATGATGAACATCATGCACCTGAAAGTAAACCAGATTTGTTAGATATTGGTGAAGAAAAAGATGTATTTGTTAATGGAGAATCAGACATCATGGTTCCAAAAGTCATGAAAGATCTTCCCAAGACTCCTTGTAATTCTGTTACAGATTTTGCTTCCCTTTCTCATTTTAATTCCCAAGAACTTGACAGCAAAGCACTATCTGACAAGGTCCAAGAACTTCACCGGAATTCAATACCAGATGTGGATGCTGAAGTCATTGTTATAAATGGTAACTCATCAAGTCAGTCCTCCTTTCAAAGAGAGGAAGGGTCGACTCCATCAGGCGGTGGAGAGAGCAGTGGGACTCCTTCAGAAGAGGTGTCCGATTCATCAAGTGGGGAATCTTATACAGTCAATGATGTAAATCGTGGCCCAGATCAGTTTTTGATCACGCAGATCCAAGAAGTTGAAGAGGATGGACCATCGGATGAGTCAAAGGGATTGAATTCACTTGAAAATATTCCTGAAGATATCAAGTCAGAGGTGGAGGAATATGTGAACAATGTGGTGCAGATGTCATCATTTTTATACAAGCAAGAACGAGTGATGTCTTCTGAAGATGAGGAAGATGTGGAAAAGGATGTCACCATGCAACCACTTGATCTGGAAGCAGGTGATGAAGTGGGTGTGGTAGAAGATATTCAAACAAAGAAAGAAAGTGCATATGAAATAAACGACATTGAAACCCATAATGTTGATTGTGAAGAAGTGCAGAAGGTAGAGGTTGGTGAAAAAAATGAAGAAATTGGTGATGAATCTCAGGATGATGTGTTAGTGGAAAAGGAGGAGGTAATGACATCCACTGAGAGTCATCAAAATCTAAACTATGCAAATGATAATGGTGCTGACCTAAATGATACTAGTGATGATGTCACTTCTGAATATGCAAATGAGAATGATAGTGAATCAACGCATGCAAGTGAACATGATGCAAGTGAGCATGATGCAAATTTAGTATATGCAAATGATGAAGGTGCCAAAATTGATGAAGAAAGTCTTGAACTTGCAAATGCCAAATCCAGTTTGGGACAGAACATTACAAATGTGGGTGATGGAGAAACCAAGGCAGAAGGCGATCAGGAGCTTGATGAAAAAGTTATTGAAGAGGTCACTGATTATGTAAATGATGTGGTCCAGATGGCCTCATTTGCATACAAACAGGAAGCTGTTGAAACTGAAATGCTTCTGTCCGAGCAAGAACAGAGTGCAGTTAAAGACATTAGTGTTGAGAATGGTGAAAAGTCTGATCAATCAGAAGAAAGAAGAGGTGAAAATGGTGAAGATGGTTTGAGACAATTAAGCAATGAGAATCAAGATATTGCTGAAGAATTGGAACAAAAATTATCAGCAGAATCGGATGATTTGATAGGCATAATTGAACCATCACCTACCATTGAAGACAGTTGTGAAGTTACTGTGGCGGAAGAAAAACATACAGCTTGGTCAGAACTTGTAGATGAAAGTGTTACCATGGCAACAGTACTTGATGATAAAGAACAACAAAATGTGTGTGAAACTGAACAAAATAGAGAAAATAGTGTTAATGACAGTACTAAAGACGTGACGGTGGAAAGTGACAGTAGAACTGATCATCTTGTACAAGGTGAAGATACTGAGACTAATAGTGAAGACAACAGTGTATTTGTAAAAGATCATCTTCCACAAGGGGAAGATACTGAAACCAAAAATGAAGAAACTAGTGTATTTGAAAATGATCAAATTGCAAAAGGCGAAGATCCAGAAACCAAAAATGAAGAAACTAGTGAATTAGAAACTGATCTAATTGCACATGGTGAAGATCCCGAAACCACAAATAAAGAGACTAGTGAATTTGAAAATGCCAAAGAAAATGAAGATATTTATATAGATAACAGTACTAACAAGGATGCAGATTTGAATGTCGATATTGATGAGATTCAAAGTTTTGTTGACTCAGTTGTCAGGGGAGCTTGTTTTATATTTCAAGAAGAAAGACAAAGACAACTTGGAGATGAAGGTGCTCCTCAACTGATGGAAGAATCAGACTCTAATTTGCAACCGGACTCGTTAACATTGTCTGAAGATGACTTGAGTAACGTGACTGTTACAATTACTATGCCTACACCAACAGAGAGTAAATCAAGTGATGCAATTATTTTAGGCAATTCAAGTATTGTGGAAGAGACTGTTGTAGCTTCACAACAGGAAATTACTGAGGCTATGATAGTGCCAAGTGAACAAGCCGTTGCAGAGTCTGCAATATCAATAAGTGATGATTTAGCAGATGAGGCTGTAGCATCACCAACAGAGGGCAGTGTTGTGGAGACAAAAGTCAGTCAGTCAGACAATAATGCACCTGTTGATAATGCAGCTGGTGATGCAGATCCACAAAATGAGGAGAAAATGGATGAAAGTTTGGATGAAACTTGTCCATCGCAAATCCACAATGGGACACCTAGACCTGGGACTTTGCAGTTGTCTGAACCAGAGACAGCATCCCCGTCTACCTCCAGAGGGGGTAAGACTAAAATACACCCAGTGTATGTTAAACCTAAAAACCAAGCTGGCACACCGGCATCTCTCTTATCAGAGGATGGAAGTATAACCAGCGTGGCGACCTTGGATGCTGTGTCTATGTTTCCCATCACACCTTCGCCAGGAAGTTTATCGGACACCGACGATGAGCTGGGCAGTGACCACCAAACTGACAGGAAGCAGGACAGCACAGTAAACTCACATAGTTCACCTAAAAGACTTGTATCAGTAGATTCAGCCATGGCGGAAGATATCCATGGGGATTGGTCTGGCCAGGCGGAAATATTAGAGAAGGCTGCGGAAAGACAAAGACAGGTCAGTCCTATGTTTTCTTTTGTTATAATTAGTCCATTGTTGTTTAATTAACGTGTTTTTTGATTTGTAAAGAAAGGTGTCAACATACAGTATATGCATGTTATTAATTTGTACAGTAATTGACAGCAGCTGTTAGATTACATGTTAGGTGGGTCATGAGTTAATAGCAGTGTGTTTATAATACAACCATGTATCTGTTTTTATGCAGATCAGCATAAATTTAGATTTTCAGGGGGAATTTTTTCCTTCCACTTTTGCAGATTTTTGATATCCAAATTACTAAAGCTAATTAGAAATAAATTAATTTAAAAGAAATCGAAATTTAAAAAAAACAAATCAGTTTTCAGGTTTCTAGTGGAAGAATTGTGAAATTCTTTTTAAGGGAAGAAGCAGATATTTGCTTAAATGTAAGTTTGGAGAGGTTTGAATATGATGTTATGATGTTTTCATGGACATCATACTGTAAAACTACTGAATTCTGCGAGGTGTATTAATTTAGTAAATTTTGCGAGTATTAGTGGTTTACGAAATTAAATCCTCACAAAATCAAGATAGTCCACTTTGCTTATGAGTAAAATTTTAAATCCGTAAAATTTATTCTTTGCCAAAATTATGTCCATCTTCAATTTGCGAAAATAAACTAACCATGAAATATAAGTGTTACACTTCAGTTTGATTTACATACAAACATCAGTTATTAGAACATTTTTTCACCATTAAATATTTCAATATTACCTTTGCAAACCTTGTTATAACCTTTTTTGTTTCAGTTTAACAAAACAGTCCTCCCATTCATTAAGATATATCAGATTTTAATATTCAAGTTACCCATGTTCCCATAAAAAAATATGGACATATAAATAGAAACAGTGTACCATATCACAATCTAAACCGTTGTAGATTTGGATTTATAGTGCTTTATTCAAAACATCAAATTTATCTATTTTTGTTCAACTTAAAGCTGAAACTTGTTTAGGGGGTACTTTATAAACCTAGCCTATGTTCACGCATGTGTACGTCAATATAGCTGAGTGCCCCCCTGGCACCCAATGAGATCACATAGATATAATGTAGACCATACATCTACATTATAGATGTAACATTAGACAAAACTGCAACAATCCCTATATCAAACCAAAAGTACAACAATCCTATCAGGTGTTTTGCCAGTAGGCCTGTCTAAAATAAGTTGGCCAGCTGTTAATTCAAACAAAATAAAGCCATTACAAAATTGAAATAAAAATTGCAGTTCTAATTTTAATTTGTTAATTTTTAATTCAAAGATATGCGAATTTTCAATATTGCGCTGGAAGCTTGTTTGAACTCTGTTGTTCAAAGTAAAAAATGTATCACCATATCTGACAGACACATATTTGATTAATATCTGCCCACATGTTTAAATATGTGGCAGGGAATGGCTACAAATTGGTCATATATTGTTCTCAAAGTAGTAGTTTTCTGACTGACTGACCAAACAAACCACAAATAAACAATTCTGTTTTAATTGTTTCTCACTAATTCAGCATTTGGAACTGATTTACAAATAAATCATACAAGTATTGTATTGATGCAACATTCACTAGTCAACAGGTGTGGCAGTTCCCATGGAATGAAAAAAAAAATCATTTAGGTGCAAAAATTATTAAGTGCAGTAGTGTTATTTGTCCATTTTCATTTCAAATTTACTGTCAAATGCCTGATATATCCGGAACATATTTGAGTCCATCATAAGTAGAGAGGTACCTTTCCTAAATTCAAACTGCTAAATTTGGTAAGGGTGGAAAATATCAATAGAAAGATAATTCTGACCATCTGCAAATCTTTAACTCTTGCACAGAACCCAGTTATTTGTTATTATTCTACCTTATAAATATTTATTAGGAAACCACAAAATACAATTTGTCGGTTAAACCTAATGCGCATGAAAGTATTTTTCCTACTTCTTCCAAGTGCGCGTAACACCCACTCAGGGAAAAACTTGAAAAACTACCGCACCCCTACTATCGCACCCCCGTAATCATATCACTTATCAGTTGGAAATTCATATGGTGACAGAGATGAATGGACATTTTTAGGTGATTTGTGTAAACAGTACATTCAGTGGAATATGTATGAGGTATAGTAAAACAAATACAACATGTGGTTTATTTCGAGAAGTATTAAAAATTCCTGATACCTCAATATTGGATGTGTGTAACTACTTTCCTCCACTTCGCGTCGGGAAGTAGTCACACGCATCCAACACCTCGGAATCAGTAATTTTCACTACTCCCCCCTCTATACCATGTTGTATTTGTATAACACCAAACCAGTCAGAATTGGTCAGTCAGCGGCTGTGGCGCATCTGCGCAGCGCCTCACTTCTTGGTCATTAAATTGGTTTGATCACTGGATTTTATATAATAGTCACTGGAATTACTAGACAGAGGGGAGGTTTAACAGTGGTGAGGGTAGTTCGAAGGATCTGGGCAAGATCTAGCAAACCTTGGGAAAACCAGTGCTGGACACTAGTGGGCTTTTCACTTTCCTCTATAGCTATATCTTATTTATATCAATTAGCAACTTGCCGGGACAACTGGATCCCTAGTTGATTATAATTATCAACTCTCCTCATAGGAACATTACATCAACTACCCCCTCTATACATAACCTGTAGATGCAGGTTTAGTCAGCTTGGCAAATTTTTCCAACAACAAGTGGATTGAACAACAGTATTCTATAAATTTAATACTCCAACTCTTCTAAATTTCATTTTCAATGAGCATCAAGTTGTACAGTGGCTTGGTGGCTAGGGTGTTATTTTCTCTACCCCTCCTCCACTTAACACAAGCCTTTCACTTTCCATTGTCCCCACACATTTTTAGTCACTGACACAAATTTTATACTTAATTTCCCCTTAAATTGTTTTTGATAATTTAAATGTAAAATGTCAACAAATGATGTGTCATGCT
>JXSR01S026862.1:33320-53742 GCA_000969725.1 Ophiothrix spiculata | reverse complement strand
AGTAGGCCCAGAGAGATAGCATAAGGTAAATACACAGGTTCATGCATCAATAGTCACGCTTATCTTCGATGTCGTTGACAAACAATTCAGACGGACCTAAACCTCGATGACTAGTCGTTGATTACGCGTAAACCATAAGATTGCTTGTGGTTTATAACTTGAAGTTTAGTCAAAGTTTCCTTGTCAACGATCGCATTCAGACGGTCATAAACCACAAGTTAATCATCGATGACTAATTCTTTGATGATATCAACGGCTAGTCAACGATCGTCTGAACAAGGCTATTATTTAATTCATTTCTATCTTCACTTTAGCATTTTAGCTCATCACTGAATTTTGGTTATGAATATTTCATATCAAGATGTCGCAAAGAAATAAAGAGGGAGAGGGGAAGATATTGTACCTTCCATCTCAATGCCAATCTGAGTACCAAAGAAATGTTGCCTAATACAATTTTTCAGGAAAAGACCTCTGTTTTTTCTTTGTCACCCCTCAATCTCAACACTATCTTGGGGATTACCCTTGTCCTGTTGTAACATAAGCTGATGTAATTTACAGGTCTCTTGACACTTTAGATGGATATTTCAGCTCACTCCTAAATATTGGCACTGAATGAACATTCCATGTAACAAAGCAATATCTTTGTTGTATGGATATAGTTAACTAAAAGTATTTATATATTGTTTGGCTTGATTTGAGCCAGTCATTGAGCCAGTCAATAGTATTTTATTATTGCCCTCTCAAAACAAAACCAGTATATAAAACACATGTTGACTGCTCTTTCATTCTGCCAATAGTAAAAACTATTACCACGGTGATCTTGACACTTTCATACTATTTCCCTCAACCTTTGGTCTTGGGAAATAGTATATAGCCTCAAGATCACTTTGGGGCAATAATTTTTAATCCAACCATATATCATTACTACACACTGTTATCAATATTTTCTCCTTAAAATCAAACTTATGAGAATTCCATGCTTCATCTAAACTTGTTCAATTTCTTCATAGATCAAATGCTAAAGGTTCTGGTCAAGATTTTTGCAGCTGCTCAAGGCCTTCTAACCAAACCTGTGTCATATTTTGTGTTTTGTACAGGAACTTAAAGTTCTGAAGGCTCGTATGGATGAGCATCTCCTTCTGACTGGTGACATCGTACATCAACTCCTCTTGTCGTACAGAGAAATACAGGTAACTTGTGAAGGTGGACAAATTCACAGAGGAAGCTTAATGCTTTTGTTTATTAGATAACAGAATGTCGCTGACTGGATATTTCATGTGAAGCCATGTACACTTGGGCCAGGGTCAGACGTATTTCGATGTTGCATTTACTACAATAAATATGCCTGTCATATTCATGTGACCCGTATTTATTAGATTTGTCATTTTTCTCCTTCATGCATGACCTTAACTCTTTCGCTTTTCACAAAATGCTCTATTTGGACGTAATGCCGCTCAGAGTGCCACCAGGAATTCACTTATGATAGCTGTAATGTAGATCATAAGGATTATTCTTTTTGGTATAATTGATGATGGCACTAGATATACTTCTTCGTATCAGGCTGTTACAGACATTTTTTTACACTTTTTAAAATAGATTACGTTGGGAAAAAATTCCGGCCAATCATGCATGCTTTTGCGAGCCGCTCACAACGACTTTCTGGAGTGAAAGAGTTTATTGTCTACCCTTCACTTAATTTGATATTTCCATACAAAAAAGTGGGACTTAATTATTGCTTTTATTTAAATTTATTTAATGTTATTTTGTGTTCTTCATCCTTCAGCATATTTTACTTGATTCAAATCATACCATTTTCAAGTAAATTATCTGAAAGTATTGATATTGACTCAGTGGTTTGATAACGGGGTTGGTATCGTTAGGATTCAGGAACTAACAATGCACTCTCAGCCTATATATAGGACACTTTGTGCATAATTAGTTCCTGAGTTATCTTTGCTTTACCAAACATAATTCTTATCAAGTGTTGCTGTTAGGGCTGTCGATTTCCATTTAATTTGCTTAACGTTTAAACGGATTTCACTTAGACCGGTTAAACATTTAACCAAAACCTTTTATGATCTAATAAAATTTAGCATGATAATAAAAACGAAAAAAGTCTTGACTTGATCTATGTAATCAAATCTGGGGAATCGGAACACAAGTGAGTATTAAAACATTAGAAGGCATTCTCTATTGTTTAAAAAACAATGCAATGTTTCGTCATAAAATGGAGAGCTTAAAATGCACATGGTTTGGTTTACTCAAAGGATTAAGTTAAAAAAGAACCATATTCCTATCCTTTGATTTCATGATTTATAATATACAGACGTTTTTTGTTCAGCAAAATCTCTAAACATTTAACCGGTTGTTGTCCGTTTAAATGGATAGTATTGACAGCTTTAGTTGCTGTAAGACTGCCAGGGTATGTGATACATGTTCTGTCTTCTCTGTCTTCAAAATAAGCGCCCTTGAAATCGCGTCCAATATTCAAACAATCGAGGTTTATTGGAGCCTGTGTATATGAGTAAATTAAAATCAGGCTCACACATGACAATCGTTCTCCAATTGACGAGAACGCGATTAAACAAATGTGGCAACAACCAATCACATCCTTCTGCCTAAAATGCAGTGGGTTGCGAATGGCACAGGGTGTAACTTGACAATATGTGTTGGTGAGTAAAATCCTGCAAAACAGGGAACTTACGATAGACTAATAAAATGTCAACAGATTTAGTGAGAACTAAATGTTGATGTCAGTTAAAGTAAGTCATCAGCCCATCAACACATAGTTCCTACTTTGACTGATGGACATTTTGGTACCTAAGATATGGTACATTGCAATAAGCAGCCAGAACTTTTACTTGAAATGCAACTCTTTGTGTTGCTCTGTTGTAAACTTGATTTTCCTTATTTCAGTGATAATGCCATTGGCTCATTCCAGTGGAAACTGAACCTTTTTTTATTTCAAGCAAAAAATCAGCTTTTTTATTCGACCACATAAACATGTTTTTCAGTCATACATTTGTTACTTGGTACGTGAGAAGTATTTTCCAATCAGAAAATGTAAAGTTTGTCTATCCGTGCATGAATGAGCACATGTTTTGTTTCAAAAATGTCACAAACGTTACCAAAAAGTTACACCAAAATGTCACAAATGTTACCAAACGTTACAACACAAAACAATGCATTAAAATAATTCCTGGCGATAAAATGTTCTGTAATTTTTATGAAATATTTGTAAATATGTTTCCCATAATCGGTGTAAGGCGCAATAAAAAAATCGTGGACACTTCAGAGAAATTGTACTTTGAAGTCATTAGGAGCAAAAAACCATTTACGTGCGCAGTCACAAACGTTACCGAACGTTACATGGACTTTACTCAGGATTTTGGCAATTGATTTAATTTTCAAACATCTACATGTCTTGACCCCACCAGTAAGCACCATTATCAACAACAAACTCGTTGATATAATGTTTTTGCTAGGTTCTGTGGCCATTTAAAAGTGAAATTTTTCAATTTTTCGGTCACAAACGTTACTTTGGAATCAGCCCATTGCATATCATGTGAACATGTTTTTTCATTGTTTATACTGTTGATTGCATGGTAAGTGAAGTCTTTCTGAAACCTGTCTACCTGTTCCGCTGTGTTTTCAATATTGCTTGTTGCCAAGTTTTGCTCTGTGTCATACATGACACACTGAATTTTGTGCAGTAGGATGTGATTGGTTGTTAACATGTTCACCATACCAAGTTCTTGTGGCTTTGAAAAATTGATCAGTTAGATTGTCATGTATAAAACGAGCCTTGTGAAATGATTGTTTGAAGTAATCACTCAGGCAGCGTATCAGCCAAATCGTGTGCGTACAGTTTGCAGAGCATTTATTTTAAGAATGCCCTTAATTGAAGCCAAATTTACATATTTTAGTTCAATCCGTACTGCTTCTGAAAGAACAAAGTAAATAATGATTGATACATGATCATTATGTTAATTTGATTTTTTTTGCTATTTTATTTTGTACAGTTGAACACGCATGCTTGCAATATAATTTGAGAGATGTTAGATCTATTAGGGCGATAAAAAGTTGTTGTGTTGCCCTCAGTGACCAACCCTAGTCAAAAATTAAAAAAAGCACCCAATTTTGCTCAGATTGGGTGTTTTTTTGAGAAAATATTATGAAAATAGTGTAAAATGTTCCAAAATTTGGCACTTTGGGAGATTTAAAAAAATAATATTAAAAAAAGTATTTTCCAACTGACAGACTCAATTTGTCAGAAATTCCACTTGAGGGCAACACAACAATTTTTTGCCTTATAGCTGCATATATATTTCTATTTTCTGTTAAATTTTGTGTTGATTTTATTGTTTACTGATGTTCAGCTTAAGTCTGTACTGCAGGTAGAGTAATTGCCATACCACTTCTAAACAAGGAAGAAGTTAAACATTGCACTTTGACCCAAGTGAGCTCCATTCCACACCAGGTTCTGCAACAGCCTCTAGGGGGCGCTGAACCTGTCCTTGATCGGCCCACATATAATCTATTGCGGTCTGAATCAGCTCCCCTGAGTTTCCTACGGGTGCCTACAAGACAATTAGCAGTTAGTTCCTTGGCCAAGGGAATTGTAAGCACGCTCATCTTTGGCATAAGTGCAGTCCGAAAATTTTTCGCGCGTAACTTTCAAACTTGGGACATCCACACCACAAGCAAGTGCCTCATCGTTTGAGCTAGATATTTTCATTTTCTGATGAAGGAAGAGGTGTTTTTTTAAATCTCGCCAGACTGGAAAGGGTTAGCGATAGCATACATGTATCCACCCATCCAGTTCATCTTTTTGTCATCTGACAAATATTTTAAATTAACGAATACTCTACTTTGAAAAGTTTGACAAATCATTCAAGAATAAATTTGAGTCAAGACGCAAACGTCCGAGTAAGTAAATTTCTGGTTGTCTTGACTCAAATTTATTCTAAAACTTATATCAACCCAGAGGAATGAGAGTATACACTATCATATTTGACAAATCATGCTTTATAATTAAAACATTATCAAAGAATTTTATCCTTTTTCAATAGCATGAAAATCAAATTATAATTACTTCAGTGTAAAGTGAGGTTGGCCTTCACATCCCAAAACAGCTCAATTTGGTCGCACCCAAGGCAAATCCCATATTTTAGTGGTATCACTCTGTAAATTGGTTTCGACAAGCCCGGCTTAGCTCACCATCCAACTCAATCAATCGTGACCAGTGAAAAAATGTGTGTAGCATTATGTTTTTGCCTTCAATTATTTCTCCATGCATTTTTGTTTACATCATGTAATTTGTAAAATTATTTTTAGGCCAAAAAAAGAAACAAGTCTGTTTACTGTAGATGGTCCGAAAATTACAATGCAGAATGCGTTTTTTTATTTTTGTTTTTACAATTATTAAAAAAGCAATGCGCACAGTGTTTTTGCCAACTGATTGCTCAATGCGTCACTTTTTGCCAATCCGTACTTTGATTATTTGCAAAATTATATAGTCTATTTCAGAAGTAAAAAGGGGATCTGAATTTTAAGTTTGTTTGTTTTCATGGAGTAGTCAGCGATACCAGTAAGCTTTTTATTAGGGATATTTCTTTCCCACTATCGGATTTTGTCACTTTTGTCAATATTTCTATTTTTTATACAAATATAAGAGGGAAAAAAAGCGTCGGATTTAAAACCATTAAAGAAAGAATGCGTGCGGGTCACAGGAAACAGACTTGTTTCTTTTTTTGGGGGCCTTATAGATACATTCCTTGCATGATTGTTTTCTTTTTGTTTCTTTTGTTTTGTTTTGTTTTCGTTAGTATTATGATGAAATGGTTCGCCTTGTAGAAGACCTCAAAGACCTCCCTCACGATCACATTACGTGCAAAAGTGCAATTGGTTATCTGTATGCATTTGCATTAAACAGGTAAATGTCTTATTTATGTGCATGTTTTGACATTGAATGTCCTTGCCTTTAGTGCCCAGGCATGTGGTCAGGGCTTCAAAGATGCTTTAGTTTTCCACATGATAGAAAAAATGATTTGTTGCAAAAGACTACATAATCGTTTGTCTTTAAATATAACAACAATTTGGTTTAGTGCATTTTTAAAAAAATATGCAAAATAATAATCATGCATAAAAAATAACACTCATCAGTCTCTGCTACTGATCCAATACTGTCCACTTTCTCGTGCATGACAAATGCACTGTATGCTATCCTTGCATTTGTAGAACTTTGGTGAGGGTTAAGAGAGTACACATAGATTGTCTGTGTGCAAGTCTTTAGAATGTCTTGTACTCAATTTGTGCAAAACTTTTACATTTTATGACAGTCTGAAATTGAACTTTTGTGCTTTTGTTTATGTAATTCTATGCAAGAATGGACTGAAGATTTTGTATTTTAGCCCTGCCATGAAAAGCCTCCTGCGCTGATATGCAACATGCTTCAACTTCACTTTGTTCCAAGACAGCATGCTGCTGGATCACACCTTAGTACCGCCCAAAGGCACAGGACATTCAATGAATCTGGGTGTGTGATATGAATAAGAGCCGCATTTTTTATTCACAGGATTATAACGCTATGGTGCGCCTAGTTGAAGAGCTTAGAGAAATGCCACATGATCATATAACAACCAAAGCTGCTATTACGCATCTATTTGCATTTGCACTAAACAGGTAAATTATTCGCTGGAAAAAGGAAGAAGAAACACTCTCTTTCAAATGGTATTGCTAAAATGCTGACTATAGGTGCTGTAATCATTTTTGGTAATGTACTTCATAACATCTGTGATTGTGCTTGAAGGTAATCTGACTTCGCTTCACACCTTGGTTTCCCTCAGTCATCAAATCCCTGATTTCATTGATGAGTTTAACTGTGAAGACTAGAAATGCAAAGTTGAATACATTCGATTTGGTTTGTCTCTATAGTTTTTCATTAAGTTTTTATGGTATTTTCATTGATTTAGTTTATGAATTTACTTGCGCATTTGCTGAGAATTTGTTAATGTGATACTTCTCTCTGTTGTTGATACAAAATCGTGCGGGTAGCCAATGCCAGGTTTCTGAACCATATGTAAGTTTTGTTTTCAAAATTGAGCTAAAATGGCAGAAAATGAACAATAAAAGATGCTTTTACTTATTTTGCATTTGACTATACTTAGAAAACTCTTAAATGGTATCACAAAATTGCAGACTTAAAAAAGCAGGTTTGTAAAGGGATACTTATTTTACTGATTTTACTGCAGTACAGTACAATTAATGATAACGAAAATAGAATTAAGGGTTATGCTAGTATAAGGAACCCCGGGGAGCCAGTCAAGTATAATGTTGCAGGCATAGCCTGACCACAGTTTTTCAAATCACCCCTAAAGGGTGATTTTTTGGAAGCCAAAATATACCCTTTTTTCCCCAATTCACACCCTAAATGGAGAAAAAATATACCTTTTTTTCCCAAATTCACACCCTAAATGGAGATTTTACCAATACCATTTTCACATTACGGGTTGAAAAAGTACCCTATTTCTTGAAAATGGCTGTTTTTAATTCACCCTACATTCCTCTAAAACAACCTTAATTCACCTTTTTCTTGGTCATGCTATGCCTGCAATGTTATACTTCCGGGGAAGGAATTGCAAAGAAGTAAATAGACGCTGATGCAGTTTAATGCTGAGCAAATAGTTTTAGAAAAATTACATTTGCGATGCTGACCATGTGCCAGGATCTGCCAAGAGATGTTTTTTAGTAATGAAGCTGCTGCAATGTAAATTGTAATTGTAAACTGCTGTCAAAAAAATGCAACACATAAACATTGCAAACTCTCCATACAAATCAGCTCAATAGTTCCCGCGCACCATTAGATTTCCAGGGGAGAGCAACAAGTTGGGTTCAGAGTTGAAACTTTTTTTCGCACCCTGTTCGGGAGCGAATTTTTTCGTAGAAATTACTACTTTTTGCCTATTCCATGTTCAGGGGGATTTTTTTTTTCCAAAACTTCCTGCTCCCCTCCTGGAAATTTAATGGTGCGCCACTTAATTAGTAGTCATTTTTATATGCTTTTCCATTTATTGACATATGTGTTAGAAGTGCTACATACTCAAAACCTTTTCACTTTTCAGACGGAAGAAAGCAGGGGACAGAGAAAAGGCACTGAAGGTCATCACAAAGGTATGTGTAAATGTCAAGTTGAATTAACTTGAGGCACTGTTATGGGAGCTATTGATCAAAGCCTGGGCTTATTTAAATATATCCTGATCTATACCATACCAGTCTTAGGCATGCCTTTGTGCTCGGTCTGAACCCTGGTCCTTTGGCGCAAAGTTGTGTAGTCACTAACCAGATAGATGGGTTGTGAGGAAACTAGACAAGTTCTACTGTGATAGGGGACTCTGATTTTAACAGTGTTACCAACTCACCTCTGTTCATATTTTTAGTTTTGGACTGAAATGTAGACCCCATAGTCCCCAGAAATACAGGTCTTACATGGAGGCACTGCATATATTGTAAGTGAAAATTTTGCTATTTTCAGCCAAAAATCAATATACAACCTTGATATTTGTGCTAAAATTGGCTTATTTTGACTAAAAGTTTACGGGACAGTAATCTCAGGATAGTAAAAGTAGTAAAATATTGTCCCGATATTTTGCTATTTGTCCCACCAGTGTCCTGCTTTTTCGAGCCGGGGGGGGGGGGGGGGGGGGGGGGGGGGGGGGGGGGGGGGGGGGCAAGTGCCCCCCTGCTTTGTACAGCCCTGGGGTCTGTGCATATCACATAAAGGTGCAGTATTGTATCTATTGGTAGAATTGCGCCGTTCTTGAAAAAATGAATGGAGTATTGCCATTGAATGGGAAAATGTTGTCAAAAAGACACAATCCTGTGCGTCACTTGCATATCAATGCCTTAACAAAAGAATCCTTGTACAACAATGCACTGATATCTTGATTAAACAATGAGTCTGTAATATTTTGTAGGCCTGATGTCATTCTGATTGGTCAACAAAAACAAGTCACTCAAACTTCAGACCTTATTTCCATAGCATGATGTCAATAGCCATTGGCTATCCCAAAACAAAATATAAGTCCAGTATTTGAGTGCAATAAAGTGTGGAGCCAAAGTTTTTGAGGACTTGGTTTCTCTCCCTCTCTGTCCCAGGACCTCTCTCCCCCACCAACAGTATGAGAAAATGTGGTTAGACATTTGTGATTTAGGTAGACAGGTGCTAGTAAATTGAAGTGTGTATTGGTCAATGATAATGTTGTTTTTGGGTATTAAAGTGATATTGGAATTGCAGGTGTTGTCTTATTGAAAGTCATTTTAAGACGATCCCAGTGTTAATTTAGGGGGCAGTGTTACAGAATTTGTTGGTCAGTGGTGGAAGAATTTTGACAAAACGCACGCGTGGTAACTAAGCGTAAGATTGGCACCTTATACACAAAATGCAACGTGCGCATGCGCACTTGCTATTTACGCATTTACCAATAAGCGCTGAACAACACGAAAAATACCGCAAAATAGTATTGAGTCCTCCCGAGTCAACAGGCTTTCAGTGATCAAACTTTTTACACGTGATTTCTTATAATACAATTTTTTTTTTCACAGAATTGCTACCTGTAGAATTTTTTATTTTTTGGCTGGTCAGTTGTGAATGTCAAGTGGATGTTAAATCCAGAAAAAATATGAGGTCACCGACTATTTTAAAAAGATAGTGTGAGATGAAATTACATAGGGTTAAATCTAAAAAACAATCTTCATCACCAGAAATGTAGAAATTTGGTTGTATAACATTGAACATATAAAAAAAGTTAGTTACGTAAAATAATCTAATGCTCAAGTTTTCAAGTTTTCAAGTTTTCGTCTAAAGGAAAATGACGTCATAATATATGACATCATAGCGGGCTTAAATGGTTGCTGACCCCCATTTTTTATTGCTGAATTTTTAAGTTTAGACTCTTTATCTATTAACTGACAAAAAAATAAACAAAATCTACAGGTAGGAACTTATCACCGCGATCGTCCTTAACCCTTTGAACCCAACGAGCCGGTATACCGGTTCACGTGTACATGTACCGTATTTGGTCGCGTGTCAGAAATTAAGATGTGTCTGTCAACAGGCCTGGGTAGTTACAGTTTTCAATGGTCTTATTTAAATCGGAAGAAATAAGGGAAAGGAGAAATACGCATCGTACGCCAGAACATTAATAACAATCAGACAAATCACAAACAGGCCAGGATTTCATTTTATTTGAAAAAAATCCTGGCCGAACAGGGACTCGAACCCTGGACCTCTCGCTTGCCATGCGAGCGCTCTAACCACTGAGCTACCCGGCCTCTCAGATATATCGGAAGACATCAAGTAAGCTTTGAACCCATGGTTGATGGGTGATTTTGCTCTTATTTACTCAACAGAGGTGAAAAATTCCTCATATTTTCGAAAATTTGATCACAATTTTCAACAAATGTGGCTTCGCCCATTGACTATACAACGTAAATGTCAGTTACATCAAAAAGATGCCCCTGGAAGGTGTTTTCTGTATGCGACATAAACTTATTACTTTTGTTACCAATTTTCTATTCATTGCATTTGAATTGCAATACATTGTAAGACTGTCTCAGTACCTGAATATTGTTAATAACATATATCTTTTGAGAGTAATATCCCCCAAAATCTGCAGTTCTTCACAATATAATCAGTTCAGTTCAAACAGTTTTATTTTCCATAATATGTACAAATTAAAATAGTAAAAAGACAATTAAAATACAAACAAAATTTATGGGGGATGTGATAAAAAGGCCAAAGAGGCCAAAGAGGCCAGAGGTAATCACAACCCTTAAACTTAACGAAACACAGATAATATAACAGAATCAAAGACAAAACACGATTAACCAATACAAAAACCAAACTTGCTCCAAACAAGATATAACTTATAATTTAATAAAAGATGACGTTTAAATTGAATCAGTAAAAATACATCTGCATTTACTCGAACAGCATTCCAAATAAGGGGAAATATGTGCAAAGGCTGTTCCACATTCCAATATGTTGGACAATCCCCAATCTTACTTAAAGTTTTTCAGTTTGTGTAAAGACAAACTACTAAATAAAACTACTGTTTATCTTTTCTACAGGCCTTGGAGAACCCAGACAATCAAGTCCCTGATATGTTTTGTCTATGTGGACGTATCTATAAAGATAAATTAGTTGAGTCTGAGTACAAGGATGTAGAAAGCAGGAGCCAAGCTATACACTGGTTAGTAGTTTTGTTTTTTTGAAAGTTCAGAATCGTACCCAAATATAGACAAGATCCACATGTATTGGACAGGATTGTGGTGTGTAACCAAAAATTGTAGATGTTTTTTGCTTAAAATATCTGAAACTGTTATGCTGCTTTCATACTTATTGTCGCAGCTCTCTCATCTTGCTTCGTTTCACACTTTTGCAGCCTTGCAGCTTTGTCGATTTGTGTTGCTCCGAAAGTTGAATTTATTTCGACTCTAAAAATCTTGCCGTGCTACAAAATTTTGCCAATATCGATTATCTCAGCTACATGCAGCTTTGCCGCTACGGCAACCGGAAGCGACCAGATTCTTCAAAAAATGTATGTCATGCAGCGACAAGCTACAAAACCACAAGAGTATGAAAGCAGCATAAGAAAAGAGACTATGGCATTATTTAATAGCAATCAAGTTAGCTCTATCTGTAAGGTGTTTAAAGTTCTAGTTGCACTGAGAATTGAGTGTACTTGAAATTCAGTGGGAAAAAGGAACTTTAAGGCATTAGTCACGACCACCAAAGTAAATTTCAACTTTACTAAACACCTTTTTTTATTGAATTTTTAGAAAGTACTTCTCAACTTATAACTGATATACAAAACCATTTTTGTTGAACTTGAATATTTATGGTAAAACAGAAAATCATTTGTGCTTGGAATTTTTCATTCTCAAGAGAATGAATAATTCATTGATAGTGTTTCTAGAAATAAATGACTAAATTCATAAAATTTAATCTTATCTTAATGAAGAAATCATGTTGTTAAGTATATTTATTATTTAACCATCAGAATAATGATCACTTTTAAATCAACAGGCGTACATTTGGAATGTCAAACTTTCGGAAAATAGAAACACTGCTGACAGAACCCAAGAAATCAATTTGGCTGAAATTGTCTTTTAAGAGCAAGTGATAGGATTTTGTTTGTTCGTTTTGTTTCTATTAAGGTCTTTCTTTGATAGAGTAAGTTTTCACAAGTTTTTACACCCAATTAATGCCTATAAACTGCTAATTTTCTCATGTATGAAACTTGGGAG
Organism: Ophiothrix spiculata; assembly: GCA_000969725.1. NCBI lineage: Eukaryota > Metazoa > Echinodermata > Ophiuroidea > Amphilepidida > Ophiotrichidae > Ophiothrix > Ophiothrix spiculata. Next base: position 41,433 of record JXSR01S026862.1, on the reverse strand, counting down.
ATCATGGTTACGATTGTTTAAATGTGGTCTTATCATTAAATGTCTTTTATGCATGTCTGGCTGTATTATAACTACAATTAATCCATTGTTTGTTTCCCTCAGGTATCGTAAGGGGTTTGAAGTCCAACCCAACGAGTATGCCGGTATCAACTTGGCCACATTACTGGTGCTAGCTGGCAAAGATTTTGATAAATCAGCTGAGTTGCAGAAAATAGGTAAAACATTACAATGACATCAAATTAAAGTCCCTCAGTGTAAAAAAAAAAAAAAAAATGAGGGGTGCTCTGGCAAAATGAGAGGAAAGTCAAAAATTTCAAAATTGAGTTTAAGACATATTTGAATTATCTCAGCTTTTGAATTATATGTCACACTATCTTTCTCCATTCTTCATTTAGAGATTGAAATCCAAAGCAGTCCACTGAATAAATTGCAATAAAAATGAGCTGCAAATCAATTTCAAAGATACTGATTACTACAGTGTATAATAGAAACATGCAATCAATTAATTACTGTTACGAGATTCATATAGCACATCCCTTATACTCTACAAAATTGTGAACTGGTGGTTTTGTATTGTGTAAGAGATGATTGATTGGGATTGATTAAGACCAAATCACTGCATATTAAAAGGGCAATTCATGATCCACTTTTCATCCCTAAGGTAACATCTATCAAACTTGAGTTTTTCAGCTAGTAAGAATCCTTGACTGGTATATGTTACAATCCCCAAACCATTCTGTTAAATGTGGTTGCATTTTTGTGAAAAGAGAGAAAATATGTCATTTTCTAATTACTGTCAGGGCTCCTGTTATGATTCGAGAAATATGGACTAATTCACTTCCCCATATGGTCATATTGGTTTGTGTTTGGCAATCGGCTGCTTGTTGCATACTTCAAGGTTTATAGAGTATAGGTGAAATTAAGACAGGAAGCGATTCCCACTGAATGTCAAACAGGTTCAATAGAAACTAATATTGGTCCAATTAATAGCTTTCAATTGCTATAGAAACATGAGTGCACTTCTATTATGCACTTCCCAAATGAAAAGACAGGAAGGGATTCCCATAGGATGTCAAGCAGGTTCAATAGTATACAAATACATGGTTAGAGGTGAAATAGTGCAATCTATTTTTCCCGAGGTACTGGCTATGGGTCTATTACCCCGAACCCGCGGTGAGGGGTAATAGGCCTATAGCCAGTACCGAGGGAAAAATTTATTGCACTATTTCACCTCTAACCATGTAGTATTTGTTTTATTATACCGTTTAAATATTTATGAGCCAAAGGTACCAATTGCTTGGAATGTGTAGCCTAGCCTAGCCTAGCCTAGCCCTAGGTTTGCCTTTGCCAATGCCTGACACGTTTCGAACGCTACGGTAGTGTTTGAAATAATTTCTTCAAATCATAAAATATCAAAATTTCACTTGAAAGGTACATTATAATGTGTTTCCTTATCACAAATCTCTATTTGGGCTACGACATCGTAAGAAAAGACCTAAAGCTTACATACATTACAGCTCGGCATCTCACTTCAAAGTAAGCTTAAATATTTGACTCAAGACAAAGTTGCTCACCTTTTTGATATCTGTATAATGAAAGTATAATTAGCTTCATAATTTAAATCCATCATTTCTGCATATATCCTGGTTTTATATTCCAAAGCCAGTCAGTGAGATACTGCACTGCACTGCATAACCTCCATGGGATCACTGATATTGTTTGTGTATATTGGAATTCCCATTTGAACTTCAGCACCAGTTATTTTTAGTGTATGGGATGGACTTTGATCATGGGGATGATGATGTAGGGTTTGGGGGGAGAAAATACCAACTGGTTAGGGGAACTTTATAGTGAGAGTAAAATCTATTTTTCCTCTTGATGCTGCAATTGACCAATGAATTGGCACCATTGGCTCATGAATATTTAAAAGGTATAATAATAACTATTATTGGTTCAATAAGAAAACCTCAACTGCTATAAACCATGTTTGCGTTTCTATGATGTATATCCTTGGTGAAAAGACAGGAAGGAATTATCACTAGGTGTCCAAAGATGTTCAACACTTAGTTCTAAACTAAATTCTAATTTGAACTTTGGAAGCTTTACCGGCTTGTATTCAATAGGTGCCTTTGCTTGTCTTACATCTCGTTAAGTTGAAACTTGCAGCATCCATATTTTAGAGTTGGTGAGTGTCATCTATACCTCTGAAGATGATACTAGCTAGATTATTGAAAGCTCAGCCTTCCAATTTAGATGCATTAAGGGAAAGATTAATTTCTACTCAATGTTTATCCACCTGAATAATCAAGTAGTTTCAAATTGGAAGATTGAAGCACATTTCCTTCATTGCCATCCCTTTTCCTTTCGATGTCTGATCATTTAGAAATCCTTTTACATATGTTGTATTAAGGCTGGTGTAGACCTTCAAATGGCATAAACTGTTTTTGTGCTCAAAAAAATTTGGGGCAAAAAATACGTTTTTTGGCATTTTTTGCCAAAATTGACATTTTTGGTCAAAAACTGATATCATCATCATGTTCAGGGTAAAAATTCGCTTCTAAAAATGTATACTTTGTATAGTTTATGCAATTAGTTTGAAAGTTAGAGTACAAAAACCATTTATGCCATTTGAAGGTCTACCCCAGCCTTAAAGCAGGATGTTTGCTAATCATAAAAGAGCATGAGCAATTTTTTATATCCCTGTGTTTAATGGTTTTACCTAAGCCTAATATAAGTGTGTATTGAAATTTTAGGCAAAAACCTTTCCCCATTAAAAGGTATAGGGATAATATAAAACATGTATAAAATTGTATACAACTATTCTAAGTTAAAGGAGCGTAGTTTTCAATGTCATATGAAAGAAGCTAGAAGCCTGTCAACAGGCATGGGTAGTTACAATTTTTAATAGTCTTATTAATATTCGAAGACATCATTGAAGCTTTGAACCCATGGTTATGGGTCATTTTGCTCTTATTTACTCGACCGAGGTGAACAATTCCGCATATTTTCATAAATTTGATCACAATTTTCAATAAATGTGGCTTCACCCATAGACTACAACGTAAATGTCTAATATGTTGGTCGTCATAAATAGTATTCTTTTGTGAATGCTGGTTATTGGAACAATTCAGACTACTGTAAAATGAAACAGTAAAGCAAAGGAAATTAAAATCAAAGTAAGTTTAGGGGTTATATTGTGTTTTTTAACTTTTGGGTTGGCCCGGGTTAGCGGTACAGATACATGTGGGATGGCCAGGGTTCAAAGGGTTAATATATTTAATTCTGTTCATCTCACAACATGATTTTTTTTTGCTACCCCGGGGATTTTTCAATCCACCATGATGCTAGATCTAGGAGTGCTATTGTGAAAAGTTGTAGCAAATATGAATTGATTATATACCTATTCAGTATCTTATCGTTTTCTGATTTCCAGGCATGACATTAAACAGTCTTCTAGGCAAGAAGGGTAGTTTACAATCACTACAGGATTACTGGGACGTAGCAACATTCTTTGAGATCAGTGTCTTGGCTGCCGACTTTGGCAAAGCTTGTCAGGCTGCTGAGTGTATGTTTAAACTCAAACCTCCAAATTGGTGAGTTGATGTAGATAGATAAATAGACAGACAGATTTGTTACAATCACTGTAGGATTACTGGGACGTAGCCACGTTCTTTGAGATCAGTGTCTTGGCTGCCAACTTTGGCAAAGCTTGTCAAGCTGCTGAGTGTATGTTCAAACTCAAACCTCCAAATTGGTGAGTTGATTTAGATAGATAAATAGACAGACAGATTTGTTACAATCACTGTAGGATTACTGGGATGTTGCCACGTTCTTTGAGATCAGTGTCTTGGCTGCCAACTTTGGCAAAGCTTGTCAAGCTGCTGAGTGTATGTATAAACTCAAACCTCCAAATTGGTGAGTTGATGTAGAAAGACAGACAGATACCATGACTGACAGACAGACACATAGAGAGATTTGTTAAAGCTGAAGTCCATGGGGAACCCATGCATGTATTTCTAGGAAACTTGATTATTACCTTTAGAGGCCTTAGACAGGGAAATTGACATTAGGATAAGTATAGGTTAAGATGCAGAAGGAAACTGATGTACTTGTGGATTATATGTAGGATCCAAGAAATTTTTATAGGTGAACCCGTTTCTCGGCCATCTTGCTTCGCTTGTGGAGCAGAGTTATTGTACCTCCGGATATATAATCGGAATTGGGCCCGATATCCAGGCAGATCGCGTAAATCTTCACTTGACGCATAAACAGAGTGTGCATTTTGTTTCACGCGCAAACCGTGTCTGCGTTTCAAGTAGCATGTATTGCTAACTGCTCTGATCAAAGTACGCCAATTCTTATACTAATCCCTTGCAAAGACTCTCGAAGTGTGGCACCCGGAGCCAAAAAATGTCGGATGTACAATAACTCACCCTCCATGAGCGACAATCCAAGATGGCTGCCGTCCCATAGGGTTCACACGGCGGTGAAATCAAAATGGTGGCGAGTACTGATTCCCCTATAAAAATTCTTTGGTAGGATCAGATATGGTTCATTTATCAAACTCCCATGCAGTATTGAAAGTTGACCATTGACAGTTACCTTACTGTACTGCATCTTGATGCTCACACATTTACACTTTTATATCAGTTGTTAATTGCATTCAGTGGAGAGTGTTGAACTTGAAATTAACACCTTTGATTGTCCTCAAATGGTTAAGCAAGAGATTAAAAAGAAGAGTAAATGACAAGGAAAAAAAGAAAATGCTGGATTACATTTCTCATTCGGGGGAGGGGGATAGGGTTAGTTTTTTTGTTGAATGGTAAAAACTCTCTGAATTGAAGTGTGTTTCACAGAAAATTTATGTACGATGTATTTGAAAAGCTCCTATGTTTAGATATTTCAATTTTATGTGTGTATTGTTAACAATAAGAATTCTTGGTAAATTTGCAGGCATTTGAAGTCTACATTGGGAAATATAGAAATGATAAGCAGAGTCAGGCCTGTTGATGCAACACCAACCAGAGATCAGCAGGTATGTCTGTGAGTTTGTTTATGCTTTGGTCACTTAGCAACCTGCCGCCGGCCGATGGCTGGTAATGGAAAGGAAGCCGAAACATTGGAATGACGCAGTGATTGCTTGCGTTGTGTTTGGTCATCAGTTGTTTGCCAGTTGTTATGCGACCATAACATAGACATTGTTAACAAGCTGCAAGGTCTTAACTCCAAAGCTGAATTCTTGCAGTATGTATTTTGCGTCTCTCCGGCTCAAAATACTGCCCGGTCTCCCTGGTTGTAGTCCTGTGAATTTTATCCTGGTATATATATTGTAAACCTCAAAGTTATGTGACCAGGATATTAGAAAGAAAGAAAGAAACATAATGGCCCATTTTCCTGAAAGGTGTTTAGCTTAACCACAGTTTTTACTGATCATTAACTGTCCAGGAATGATTCGCACCGTTGAAGCTTTCAAGCGGAACAGTTCAATGAGCCGTGTTGACGAGAAATTAAAACCATGCCATGTTTTAACTAAACACCTTTCTGAAATACAGGCCAATGTGTTTATGGTGGATGGGTCTTAGATGACAGAAAGCTTGGTATCTGCATGAATATTGTATTGCCAATAACAGTTTGGAGTTTCATTGGTAGTCTGGAGTCTATAGGTTGAGAAATAATGCAAGTTGATAGCTATAACCCTAGATAAGATCAGTATCTAACTTTTTTGTGTGAAATAGCCAGAAAATGTTTATGAATCTTATAACTTTGAAGTCTCAATCTAGTTAACATTCGTCTAATTTCCATTTGTAATTTTGCCCCCAGTTATTCCACTTCTGGCTGGACTTCTTTGTAGAAGCTACTAAGGTGAATCCCAGTGATGTCCGATTTCCAGTAAGTATTTGTTACATTTTATGTTTCTCTTGAAATTTCAATTTTCATTATTATTAAAAACAGTAAAAAGATAATAACTATCATGAAAAACAAGTAATAAATTATGATGAAGATTCATTGACATGAATCATATGTTGATAGCAAGTAATTTCCTCTGTTATTTGATCCACACCAAGACCTTGCCAAATTTGAAATCCTTATTTTGGTGAATAACGTTGCTTGAAATATGGTATCAAAATCTGAATTTGAGAATACAGGCATGGAATATTACAGCTTTTCAGCTGGTTCCAAAATTTTCATGTAAAATTCCTGCACTTTTGTTGATTTTCAGTCCATTTCGAGGCATCTTTTGAAATGTTTTTGTCACCATTAATCATGGTTTTATCTTTTTATATGTTCTTGTTCTTGAGCCAAATAAAGTATTTAAACCAAGTTATGTTACCATTAACCATGGTTTTATCTTTTTACAGGTTCTAGTTCTTGAGCCAAATAAAGTATTTAAACCTAGTTATGTCACCATTAACCAGGATGATGAATGTCCAGAAGAAAATGTAAGTTGAATCTTTAGTTAATCTCTATCTGTTTTTTTCCCCAACTACAACAGTCCTAGTTGGAGAAAACTTGTAGTCGCCTGCTCTGCAGTTAGATGATGATTTGGTTTAAGGTCAATTGTGAATTGTCAATTCGAGTGAATTGATTAATTCAAAGTGACAACATTTTCAATGAATTCCTATAGTCCACAAAACTTTATAAACAACCAATAAAAGTATGACAAATTATTGTGTTTTTATAATTTATTCAATTTACCTGTGTTTTGTTTTCCAGTCTCTCAGATTATGGCACGTCGGGGTTCCTGATGGATGTAAGGTGAGTACACAAAAGCAATCATTACATGTTCCTTGCCTTAAACTTATGTACCACTGATTTTGACATTTCACTGGTAATAAATCATCCAATATTTAGTCCATCCACTACTATGTGGTCTACTTCGAGGGTGGTGAAGGACACAATGATACTCTCAAGGCATATTACTGTCATTCAAGGAATGAAAAATTGTAACTTAATTGGTTGTGGACTAAATATTGGATGATATATTACCGGTGAAATGTCAAAATCTTTCTTTCTTCTGGCAACAGTCACACATATCCATCACCGAGGGATCAGGAATTTTCAATACTTCTCGAAATAAACCATGTTGTATTTGCTTTACTATACCTCATAAATATTTCACTGAATGTGGTGTTAACATATCACAAAATCACCCCAAAATGCCAATTCTTCTCGATCACAGTATGAATTTCTAACTGATAAGTGACGTGATTACGGGCTAAAAATCAGTGTATGGCCACTTCATTGTTAACTCCTTGAGCATGGTTCTTTATTATCAAATTGCAACTCATTCATCTATTTTCAGAATGTCAAACATTTTCTGGTTATTGCATAAAATCTGTTAAAAATTAGCTTGTGAAAAATTGTACTTCACAAATTCCTCAGAAAAATTGGACACCTTTCAACCAATTGATCCTTAAAAGTGTGTATAGTGGTTATTATACTTGTGCAACATATCCCTGTCTAGGTCTGGGACTAAAACCCGGGTACCCGCCTGTCATGAGTTTACACAGGTACAAAATCTGTCGACAGATTACCCAATCTGGACAATAAAATCATGGAATTTTGAACACAAAAGTTGTGTCCAAAAATTTATGATAAAATCATTATCTGATCGAAGTTAACATGACAAATCACGACCCCAATCGGAGAAAAATCTAAAAAAATTCTGTAATTTAGACATCGTATGGTTGTAGTAGACCCGTCACACTTCCCGTTCTAACATTGCATTGTAGATGCTCAATTATCAATACGGTCGGGTACTGGAAAATAAGTCAGGTACTCGGGTAGCAAATTACCCCGCAAAGTCCCAGGCCTATTTCTGTCTGAACCATAATATGAGTAATCTCACCCCTATTACAGATTATATACCTCATATATAGGTTACCCAACCAGATGACAAAAATCTATATATTCTGTATATACAACAAATACGGACTGCTTTTTATTCCGGTTATGGTTCAAATTATTTCCCCTCGGTGATCTCAAACCATGAAGCTTTGCTTTGCTCTTGACATATTCATGGTTTTGAGATCATCTTGGGAGAAACATTTTAACCATGTCCTTGAAAGCAGTTAATATTTATATTTTAAAGCCAAATGAATGGCTTAAATAA
>JXSR01S026862.1:19935-33270 GCA_000969725.1 Ophiothrix spiculata | reverse complement strand
AAATCATGGAGCAAAGGCTCTTGGCATATTCATGGTTTTGAGATCACCTTGGGGGAAACATTTTAACCATGTCCCTGAAAGCAGTTAATATTTATATTTTAAAGCCAAATGAATGGCTTAAATAATTTACCACATGTAGATGAACAATTTACACAAGAAACGTTGAAAATGAATACTCTCAGGTTTAACTTTGGTACAATAAATCTGTAATTTTTTCTTACAGGAAATCAGTGAGTGGCTTTTCATGGCATCATCAATTAGAGGGGTCAGGTCAGTATAATAGTAACTGAGGATGGGGCTGGGTGGGAGTAGGGGTGGTGTAGGGATGTTGATGTTTGTAGTGGTATTTTGTGCAAGGATGAGTTATCCTTAAGGAGTTTTTTGATCTGAACAGAGCTTGTGTATTGCCTCTAGCAAAAAGCAAGAAAAATAAAGGCGGATTTTATAGCTAATAATAATGTGACTAGGATACCTATGATTTGTCATCAAATCTTGATTTTACTTCTTTCTTTTCAGTGTGTATAAGCGTGATGACAGATGTGTATTTATCTATGTACAGCAGAATTCAGATGATTTCCAAGTGTTTTTTTCTTCCGTTGAACAAAGACAAAGGTAAGCTTAACATGCATGAGAACTGCCTGCTGATTAGCTAAAATGAGTTGTGTGCATGTATTGAACAAATTTAAACTTTTAGTTCAAGACATCTGCTTGCTGATTGGTCAATGTAAATAGTTTGCCATTAGAGCTTACCATTCATGAGAACTGTTTATCCTGTTTCACCAAACTGAATTTTGCAGCTCATTATAATTACAAAAATGCACCAAAAATTTGATTAATTGACTTTTTAGCACCTAAGGCTAAGTTCAAACATGTTTTTAACAAGGGTTATATATGCCAGCCAGGGAGACCAAATTACTGCCCAGACTTTTAACTTGAGGTGTCTTGTTAACGGTGTAAATGGTTTGGGATGCAAGAGGTCCCTGGCGTGAATCCACAGTAAAAGCATTATTTTTCACCCATCTCTTAATATAAATTGATGTTAGTGTTAATTAATTAATTGAACAACTGAGCGATTTGGGCTATTTCATATTTTAAAGGTCTAATTTTCCTCTCAATAATGGATTTTTTGTCCTCTGTATAACCATATATCTTTTCTTTGCAGATTTTATGAGATGATAAAGAGCATGACAGCTACAGGCGACGATGAAGTACTTGTTGTCGATAGCGATAGTGATTTGTCTAGTGAGCCCATACAGGTAGGAATTGAAGATAATGCTATTGTTTGTGGATTTTATTCTTGAATGCGTAAACTGATGTTTTCATGTGTTCATGCAGCAGTCTCCCATTCCCGGGGGGGGGGGGGGGGGGGGGATTGGAACGTGCCTGTAGGAAAATTGAAAAGCTACCCATCCAAGTACCAGTTTTCAAGAAAAAGGGACCCATCCATATACCAAATCTCCCAAATTCTGAGTAAAATTTAATAAAAAAACACATTTTTTCTGCCTACATTTGCACTATTTTGGCAAAATTATCTTATGTTTTGAGAAGAAAAAAAAGCTTAAAAAAAATAAAATAAAATAAAACCGCATTTCGCATAAGTTTTTCAAGACTAGGAGAGCTTTGAGACAAACTATTAATTTGATTTGGCCTAATGCTAACTTTGTAAGCCCCTCAACTCTACTTAACCCCCATACATACTTCATAAAAATATATATTTAAAATTATACAAGTATTCCAATTTTTAACAGCAAGAGCTGAACTTCAGTGATTTTTTTTCACAACATGATATGTTCAACTAAACCAAATGACACATTAAAAGCCATAGAAGACTTTTTAGGGTCAGCGAAAAATGAAACAAAGACATTGTCATATTCCCTTTTTTATGAGACGTGATCAAATTATTCGGAAGTCGGACAGAAATGATTTGACACCATCCTTTTAAAATTACCATATCTTTGGAAAGCTTTTTTTGCATATATGACCATTCTTTCCCCATGGTGAGAGTAAATCCATGATCTTTATAAAAACAAGCCTTATTCGTTTAAGATTTTTCTTGCTCTCCAAATATGGCGCCCATCTGAACTATTGCGTTTTTATGACTCAACTCGATTTAATCACATTTTTTGAGGAGGTAGCAAAGCATTTCTTTCCAATTTCTACAGGCACCTTACAGGTTTAAGGAGGTTATTAATTTTTTTAATCCATAATCCTGTGTTTTATTTTATTTTCAGGTTGAGTATGAGCTTGATGAAAGTAATAAGAAGGTGATCTTGGGTCGAGGGTCATATGGTAAAGTGTATGCTGCAAAAGATCTAAGAACTCAGGTTAAGATTGCCATCAAAGAAATACCAATCAGAGATATGCAGTAAGTAGTCAATGTTGTAATAACTACTGACTTTAGGAACTATAGGCCAAACAATAATTAATTGGACAGTTTAAACAAAAATCCAGAGTACAGGGCCCCATTGTTTGTGAATGCATCCCCTACCATGGATTTTTGTTTAAATTGTCCAATAAATTTGTATTTTGCCTATAGATAAAAGAAAATATAGTAAGAGAACTTGAATATTTGCACTCAAAAAATTGGGTTAAGTTAGGTACCTATGCACATGTCTTGACTGACACTCGGTGAATGGATAGTGACCCAACCCTGCATGCTGGTCGCACTTAAATTACTTGACTACAATGCAATATGCATCTTACATTTTTCTGCCAATTTTGTGCAATTCTTGGGTAAAGTACCCTTCAGTTCTAGGAGTATAGATATAACTTATTGCAATTTGTATCCTTTGGATAAGATACTTTAAGAATGCAAATAATGTATTGTAAATGTTAGACATGTTATACTTATCAGTTTAGAGATGAGCGTTTCCTTGGGCCACCTGAGCCAATAAAGGAAAGTGTTTTTCATCCAATATTTTGATCGTCTGTGAAGCCACTAGTCAAGGATTCTAATGGTCGGTTATTTGAACAACTACTTAAATGAGAAAGCCAATATGGATAATTGTCTTTCTTTCATAGGCCAAAGTACCTCAGCTCGTGTGACTTGCTTGGTCTAAATTGATGATTCCTCCTAGCATTAAGGTGTCTAGTCCATGTGTACTGGTACGTACTTGTTTTGATCTCGCAAGTGCAGCAACACGCATGCGCAGTATACGCAATGTAGTGTTTTAAAGCCAAAAAATGTCCAATTTACTCATTTTTCATGAGAAATAGGTCGGTGACCCACACTTTTTATGCTTTTAATTGAAAGAACATACTTGTGCGCAAATTTTGTGGGGAAAAAATGACACAAAATGTCAGTGGGAAGTTTTTGAATCAACACTAAATAATGTCACTTTTGCCACATTTCCCATAGACCAGGCATGAGAATTTTCAGTTTTTAAAAGGAATTCAGTTTTTTTGGTTGCCAAAATTTACGTGTTTTTATTTATTTTCAGCCTACTTTGGAGCGTTTTTGCCTAATTTAACGCACTTTTTCAGTTTTTCTCACCACTTTCAGGGTTTTTTTTTCATGAAAGGTCATTCTCATGGCTGATAGACCCCTGTACTAATTTTTCCCAAAAAGCTCAAAAAATGCTATTTTTAAAACTTACTCGCATGCAGAAACGAGTCGGGTGACCCTCAATTTTTATTTTAAAAATCGGTTCTACATCAATAAATATATTAATCATGCCGATTTTTACCAGCAGATTTCAGTCAGATCTGTCATGGACCAGACACCTTAAAACCCAACAGCCCTGTAGTCATCAGGTATTTGGGGTTGAAAATCTTAATCTGCTGAGTGATTCATATCATGTCCTTATGCATGACATTAACTCCCATCATTTGCTTGTCTTGACCAGTTTGTCTTCAATGCTGGGAAGTTAACAGACCTGCTGCTGTGTTGGAGGTGTGGCAGTCCCATCTTATAAATATGACAAGAGTGCAATGTACCCATGATCCCATATCTAAGGTGCAAGTCAGTTCCAATCTTTCCCCAGGTTTTAGTTCTTTTGTCTTTCCATGTTGTTTGCAAAAGACATCGATAACACCACATCTCAGAAGCATTGACTATTTTCCTGTCATTTTTGGTCATAGACCCCGACTCACATCCATAGGTGGCGATCGAGAAAGCTATAGCATTTAGAAGACGTTCTTTCAGGCTGTTGGAAATTCCACGACGTTTCCAGATATTTTGCATACTCTGGAGTCTGTACTGTCGACCTAGCAATTGACAGTCTTCTCTAAATCTCCAAATCTTCTCTGAATTAAACCTATATATTCAGATCAAAATTTTAACAAGACTTATTTCATTTATAATTTCCAGGGAGGTTCAACCGCTTCAAGAAGAAATTATTTTGCAATCACGACTGATTCATAGAAATATAGTGAAATATCTTGGTGCTGACACTAATGGGGATACACTAAGAATATTTATGGAGCAAGTACCGGGTGGTAAGTCACCTTGTTTTTAAATCAAATTGAGATTTATACTTGCAGAATTTGTTTTCAAAATCGCAACTCCGCTTATGACATAAAAATGGCTGTGAGTAATAATTCCACTTTTATTTTAAGACTTTTTATCATCCCCTCAACACTTCTTGATTCATAATCTCCATTTTCATATTGATATTTTAGTGATATAGAAAGAGATAAAGGTCAAGACAGTCAAGGATGCCAGTTTTCAGGCCCATTTGTTGATAAAATGTATGCTGTTTTATTCGTTTCAAGCCTATTTTTGGACATTTTTACACCTTTTTCAGACCTTTCCTTCACTTCTTCAGGCCTTTAAAGGTTTTGTCACTTACATCCCTTAAGGTGATATAGCCTTAAGTTGTTGATCAAAACGTCTGGATGAAATATATACTATTATCTAGCAGAGTTGTATGTATTTTTATTTCATTTATAACTTTTGACAGAGGTCTGGCAACACTATAAGCAGTGCAAAACAATCAATTTAGGGGGAACCTAAAAGCATCGAAAAAGAGACTAAACAGAAACAGCACAACAAAGAAAAAAACAACAGGGGACAGCAAGAGAGGGAAAAAACCAACTTGGTTGTATTTACAGAATGGATTGTGCTAATAATCAGGTTATTAGTAAATAAAACTTAATAATAATCCTCTTAATTTCTTCCCATGCAGGGAGTTTATCAGCATTACTAAGGTCTAAATGGGGTCCTCTGAAGGACCGTGAAGACACTATTATTTATTATACCAAGCAAATCCTAGAAGGTCTTAAATATTTGGTAAGTCTGGATTTGTGATTCAGTTTGACATATGAGATGGTGCTACATAAGAGTGTTTTTCCGAAGGAATTTTTATAGGGGAATCCGCACTCGCCTCCATTTTGATTTCACCACCGTGTAAATCCTATAGGACGGTAGCAATCTTGGATTGTCGCTCATGGAGGGTGAGTTATTGTACCTCCAGCATTTTACGGCTCCTCATGCCACACTTCGAGAGCCTTCGCAACGGGAAATTAGGCATACTTTGATCAGAGCAAATGGCAATACATGCTACCTGAAACGCAGACACAGTTTGCACGTGAAACAAAATGCACACGCTGTATATGCGTCAAGTGAAAATTTATGTGATCTGCCTGGATATTGGGCTTATCTCCGAATATATCCATAAGTACAATAACTCTACTCAATGAGCGACACAAGATGGTGGCGTATCCCAATTCCCCTATAAAAATTCCTTGGTTTTTCCAACACTTACGTAGCCAAGAGCTGCCACCATGCTAGCTTTTGAAAATTTCTCCATCAATTAACACTTGTGACAAACATTTTTTACCTCATATTGCTGAGGTCGGACAGTCTTGTCTTTGCTGTGGTGAGGTGGTCATGGTTTGCTACCCTGCAGGGACATTATTTAATAACAATTAAAGCAGAATTTTCCAAAACTCTAGCTCAAGTACAAGTGTTGTGATAATTTATCTGATTGTGTGTATATTGATCTTCCTCATAACCTTTGATAATCAGTAAGTCCAGATGATGTTTTCAAAAAAAAAAATACTTAGTCCAAAGAATATGCATGTTTTTAATGTTTTGTCTCATTTGTGTGCTTTCATAAAATTTTGATCAGTATGATGTACATTTTGGTCATGCTCACTGAGCTTGACAACTGATTATATGCACAAAACATTATTATAAGTTCAAGACTCGAGAAAAAACTGAACAAAAAATAAAGAAAAAAGAAAAAAAAACACATCAAAAACAACCCAGCAAATTGACAAATGTCTTCATTCTTTACATTTTTTGTAATTACAGCATGATCAGAAAATTGTCCACAGAGATATCAAAGGAGACAATGTACTAGTCAACACATATAGCGGTGTCGTCAAGATTTCTGATTTTGGAACATCAAAGAGACTAGCAGGGATCAACCCGTGTGCTGATTCTTTTAAAGGTAGGCATGTCTAAGCTTTCATGCAGTAAAATAGATTTGTAAACAATTCAGTATACTGGTGGAGTATTTTGAATCATTCACTGGTAGGAACATTTAATTTATTATAGAATATATTTTCTAGCAATTAAACAGTTCCTTTATGGTATGTGAGAGTCACTCAGAAATAAGCAAGCTGTATAATAAGACAGCAAATTTTACCATGTAATAACTATAGGCAGAACAAGCCTGGTGCCAGTTTGATTGACACTCAATCCACAAGCATTCACTAAAAATTTAGCACTTATGCAATGAAATTGCTAGTATTAACTATACAGTGGAGTCTGTTACCACAGTGGCGGCGCCATAGGGGGCCCCTCAAGGATATCCGGAAAAGTTAAAAACAGAAAAAAATTGAAGGGTATTAGAAAAAGCGAAAGAAAAGAGAGGACCAGAAAAGAAATCGTAAAAATTTTTACCTTGTATCTCATTTTTCTAAGAAATTGAAAATGAGATCGTTATGAGTCGTCTTTGCGCTTTGGAGACTTTTTTTGCTTGTCCGTTTTCAAAAGTTACGTCAAAAAATTTAAGGTTTACCTTTTATGGGCCTCATATGTCACTTGCCCCTCCTAACAACAAACCCTGGCGCTGTGCCTGTGGTACCAGTATATATTATCAATCAACAGGTTGTCATCAATTGAAGGAAAGCCTAATATTGAAGTAACGAAACAGTTGAAATCATGGACATCTGAATGCAATCAAAGCATAAAACAGACAAGTGTATCACTTGAAATAGTATTCACAACTTCTCCTTCCATACATCATAAATCAAACTACCATGCATTCAGTGTGAGTGTAGTGAATTGTCATAATCCTTCCATCGTTGCACACACTTATGTAATGGTCACAACCCGTTTTGCGTTTTTTGTTTGTACATTTTTTCTAAAAAGGAGGCACACGCAGGGAGGATGCACGGTGTAAGTACGTTGTGCACACGACACGCATGTCCATGGGTGGCTGCGTGCATTGTACATTGTGCACGTTGTAATTACTTACATCGTGCGTGCAACATACAAATTCCTTGCGACTACCATGTTATTATACGGAAAATATACTTACACGTACTATACACGCATGGTGTCCGTACATGCTAGTACGCGATTTCGAGGTAGCTTATTTAGAAGATAGACTTTAGTAACTACCATTCACCATGGCCCTATTATTGCACACCACCATGACATTTGCTTTCTTAGATAGGTTTTGTAGGAATTTTAATGACTTAAATAATGGGATGTTATAATTTTTTTTGTTCTATAGGCACTCTACAGTACATGGCCCCGGAAGTTATAGACAAAGGTATCAGAGGCCATGGACAGCCGGTAAGTTACAGTGATTTTAAGCCTCTTCACAATATGGCTGTGAGGTAACATTACAGAGTTTCAAATCTTCACCCAGTTGTGACAACTAAAAATCTCATCATTTGTGTCTCAATTGTATAAAGAGTAACATTATATTATTACTATTATTATTATTAAAACACTTCTATAGCGCTCTACGTTAACACAACGCTCATACATACAACAAGAATACAAATAAATAAGTGAAAAGAAACTAAAACAAGCAAAAAAGAGAAAAACCTATTCCGGAAACAAATGTGTCTTCAGATGATGTTTGAAAACAGGCACAGACTCGCTCTCTCTGATGAACAGAGGCAATTTATTCTAAAGCCTAGGGGCGAAAACAGCAAAAGAGCAGTCGCCAGCACTATTATACGATCGAATGGTGGCGAGGCGAGTTGCGTCAGATGAAGAGCGTAGTCTGCGCCTGCTTCGAATATCATCGGGGTTGTTGAGGAGCGAGAGGAGATCTTGTAAGTACACAGGAGCGATTCTGGAGATACACTTGTAAACCAGCAACAAAACTTTGAAGTTGATTCTTTCCTTGATAGGAAGCCAGTGTAAGGTTGTCATCAAGTCGTCAGAGCACCTGTCACAACTACATGCAAAGACTAACCTGGCAGCTTTGTTTTGAATACGCTGTAAACGCTTGAGATCCCTTTCACGTGTGCCAAACAATAGGGAATTTGCGTAGTCGATGCGGGACAGAACGAGCGCTCTGACGGCATGGTGACAAGCATCCTTTGTTAAAAACCTTTGAATCCTCCATAAGTAACGTATGTGATATATACTATGTGTGTTTGTAAAGCTCTTTTCCAAAATGACCACATTGCAAAATAATCAAACATTATAGGTCATAGCAAGAAGTGGATATTTTTCAAAAGGTGGTTAAGCTCCAATCTTGAAAACATATGATCAAAACCAAATGATTTTTTTTTATCATGCATTTATTTTATTTTCAAATAGATGGGAAGGGTTGGTTTTAAATTACATCCTGATTGTAAAATTTAAGTCTAGATTATCTGTAGACCACATCATGACCTGCTTCGTAATACTTCCTATCAACAAATATTTGTTAAGATATATATCTGTGGCTGTCCAGCCCGTATGAGCTGTAAATGCCAGAAACTTCATTTTGTGCTACAGGTGAAAAACATGTCAAGGTCGTAATGGCCAAAATTGATTTTTTGACAGATTCACAATCCTTGTGCTTACTACAAACTAGCAGCAAAGTTTTATTTCAAGAAAATGATAGGAAATATGAAAAATAAATCTGCATGTTTTTAAGACAATCAACATAAATTATATGGCTTACTGATCTTTAAAAGCGTTTATCTCAGTTATACTTTTACTGCCTGACAAACTTTGACGGACCATAACTTGACTTCTGGAAACCAAGTGAAGTTCATCGAGGTGTTTTAATCCTTATAACATGATCTTTGTAAATATTTAAAAAAGTGAAAATGACAGGAGGTGGCATTTACGGCTGGTTAGGGAAGGACGGTCACATTTGTTTGTGTGAATGTGCTTGAAACAATTCAGTATTGTTAGAGTGCAGTGATTGGCAATCTTATATTAAGGGATTGTAGAGTATTGTTTTATGTAGCTTTGTGCAAGGCAATATGTTTCATTGGAACCAATCGTGTGAGGCATCCTGTTATAGCCAGCAAGCTGACTGACTTACTTCAACACCAAATGTGTCCATTTGGTGAGCTTAATACCATTATGACTACTATAATAGACTATCATTGAGCCTTGTTATTCCCAATATAAGAGGCAGCCTTAAATGGTTGCCTATTTCTTTGGATCTTTGATAAGTTTGGTTTGTGCTTCTGATGTGAAATAATGGATAACAGAAGTTGTAGGTAGGTACATAGTAGATACCAGACTTGACACTTGACATTTTCTGAAATGGAGTCCAAATTGAGAGTGTCAGATTTTTGCCAATGATGCTTCAGATCTTTTTGTTGTTACTAGCGTAAAGTAGTATAAGTGGGGATTATCTCTACGCGCATCTGCATTTTTGTGCTGGAGTTGATTTTGGTCCTTAAAAACGTTTTGATTTCAATGGATGATGATGATAATGCCATTACAATTATACTCTGTAAATCTTGAATTATGTAACAAGCAGCCGATTAACGCACACAAACCAATATGACCACACGGGGAAGTAAATTAGTCTGTATTTCTTGAACCATAACAACATGCCAAATCTTGCTGAACATTCAAATGAACTTAAGTTTAATGTTTGACCATGTGTTAGCAACACATTTAGCCCAAAATATCATGAACGATTCATGTGAAAAAATATTAATACGCAGTGATTTGGTCTTAATCAATCCTAATCAATCATTACTAGTCTCTTACACAAAACAATACCACCAATTCACAATGTTGTAGAATATAGGGATACTAGAGAAACCTTTATAAGTTGTAACCTTGGTATTATAATAATACCAGAATTGAACATTATACCACCACTGTCCCAAATCTCAGTCAAAGTATCTTTTTTGCTCAAAATATTTAATCTAGATTTTTTTTTATTTCTGACAGGCTGACATCTGGTCCCTTGGCTGCACTATTGTTGAAATGGCAACGGGTAAACCACCATTTATAGAGGTAAGTTATGAAGGGTCAAGTATAATAATGATAATAATGGAGGGTATTTATATCGCGCACTGATTACTCGAAGGTCTTAAGGCGCTGCTGTGTGTCAGCCGCAGCGCTCCACAGGAGAGTATCCTAGGTCGCTTACAGACGCCAATCACACAACTGACCAGGAGAGCGACATGGAATTAATGGGAAGAAGTCCGATTTTTAGATGTAGGAGGAAATCAGAGTACCCGGAGGAAACCTACCAAGACGGGTATGGAATCGGTAAACCAAATTCATGTATTGGTGAAAGGGAAGTATTAACAATACTTCACCAATCAACCTTGCCACAGGAGTAGTGTGCCAATCTGATACTGATCAGAATAGGTCGAAGAAAAATCCCTATGCCCTTGCCAGGAATTGAACCCTGGACCTACTGCACCCGAAGCGAGAGCTCTACCAGTGTGCCACACTACTCCTTATATAGGGGAATCTGAACTCCTTTTGGCTTTTGTGAAATGGCCATATAAGCGGAAAACCGGGAGATCAGCATGTAAATTAAAATATACTCCTGCCTGTACCGACTGTACATGAAATGTTATCGTCCTGATTGTCCCATACTCAACAAGATGGCGGTGACAACCGATTTCCCCTTTTGATAATCCCTGTGAAGAATTCAAGAAAATTAATCATTTTGTGATTGTATCAAAGTTGTATCTGCCAAGTTGTCACTAAAAAGGGTTTAGAAGATTTTCTTTTTAACTATGTTTTTATTAATTAGGGACCATCACTAACACTTGTAAGGACCTGATGCAAAAAAAAAAATATCTCGCGAAAATTTTTTGGGTCCCCCCTTTTCGACCTCGACAATATATGCTATTGTATAAAGCTGTGACATAGAGACCACAGTTCTTTATTTGAGAACAATATATATATGTATATAGATTTCTCCTGCTCAACGATAGCCGAACAATAAAAAATTCTGAAAATCAAAGTCAATGGGAATAGCAAACTGCCACGATGTGCTTCCCTGAAATTGCTGATAGTGCAGATTGTTGGAAAGTTTTGCCATGCTCTTCCATTATGGTCAATTCTGAAATTATGCAAATATGTGATAGCCACGACTTAATCCATTAGTATAAATTCCAAAATGGCCAAGAACCCAGCCTCTTTTTTCAGAATCCCTTATGTTATACTGTCTCATTCCAAACATGCTGGTAAAGCTTGGATATATATAATCTTTTATGCCTCGACCTCATTTAAAAAGGTATCCATGTGCACCCCGTCATGACTGTATCAAAGTGACCGTGTTGGATAAAACGAGTTTGCTTTCTTGCAACCACCCCTCATAATTTATACATATTTGTCTTTCTTTTTTTAATAGCTTGGGTCACCAGAGGCAGCAATGTTCAAAGTTGGTTTCTATAAGATTCATCCTGAGATTCCAGAATCTATGTCGGAACAAGCAAAAGCATTTATAAAACGGTAAGTGAATTTTTATTTCAATTGAGGGAAATTTGTACTAGTCACTGGTCAAAGAACTATGATATAAGAGAGCAGGGATTTAACAACATGTTTCTATTTTCAGTTGTTTAAGAGAGGAGTGTATTCAATTTATATTTTTTAGTTTTTTGAGTCCTTTGTAAATGATCATGCTGTAGCTGCTAAGTTTCTTCAATGTCCAATGTTCTATTTTCTATAAGACACAAAAAAAAAAGCACAATGTAGCTATAATAACCATATGTTAAATAAAATTACAAATATGAAGTCTATTATGGAGGAACAGACCAGAAGGCCAATATAAGGCCAGTTAAAAACCTACCTGTTTAGAAAGGAAATTGGTTTCAGATAAAGGAAACTTCACTCAAATAAGATATACTTACCAGTTGTAGGAAATACTCTGTGTAGCAGACATATTGTGCTAGATTGTGTGGAATTACAAAGTCATGGATGCTCTCATTTATATATAGTGCTCTTATTTATCACCTATATTTTTGATTTTTTTTTTCCAGTTGTTTTGAGCCAGACGCAGAGAAACGTGCCACCGCCGTTGAGCTTCTTCAAGATCCATTCATCAGTCGTAGGAAACACTCCCGACACAAGTCCAAGGACAAGGAGCATTTCCGTATTGATCGCAGTATTTCAGGTGAACTATGTCAGTGTCTGGTTTCTTGTCTTGTCTGACACAAATAGTATGATGTCATCTTTTGAATATTCAAATAATGCATCTATTGAATATTCAAATAAGATGATGTCATCTATAGAATATTCAAATAATGCATGTATTGAATATTCAAATAAGATGACGTCATCTTTATCTTAATCATGAGAACCTATCTAGCCCCATTTTAAATCCTGTTGCGGCAGAAATTTGAAATGATCCTATAGCAAGTTTGCTGTGTTACATTTAGAAATTAAAAAAACACCATGTGGAACTTTTAAAAATATTTTCATACTCAACATTTCTGAAAAGGTAATGGTACACTATGAAATTTAACAAAAGATTTAGAGATTAAAAAAAAAAGAATACTTTGATACTAAACATTTTTAAAAGGCTAATGTTGATAAATATTTTGCCATGCTTATAATTTGAAATACATCTAGATGGTTTCTATGGTGAAGATAATAGGATATAATCTGACTTCTTCAGCATGCATGAATGGCTGCAATTCAATTAACAAGTAGGGATTTGTTGTATCACATTATTAAGGCCTAAAAAAATTGTTTGATTGGCGTAACCCAACCGACCTTAATTTTACCACCGACCCTAAATATTTTTATTGAAAAACCTCCAAATCCCAAATTTGAAGTGAATCGATTCATGGGGCCTGAGATATGGCTTGCAGGACATTCAAAATGACAAATAATGCGGTTTACAAGCTCGCGGTAAACCCGTTTAACCCCTTCGATTGTCAGCCTTAAGTATCAAGTTACTCTCAAAAGCGGTAATCGATCTGGCCGGTAATTTTGGCATA
>JXSR01S026862.1:2323-14040 GCA_000969725.1 Ophiothrix spiculata | reverse complement strand
GAGAAGTTTTGGCAATGATCATTCAAATCCCTAGGGTCTTGCAGGATAGGTTCTTGAGGTTTCCACCTTCAAGGATTAATTGTTGGTTACCACCAATGATTGGATTATCCTGCTTGCCTTGTTTGGAATTCCAATTTTATATTATCAAGCTCATGCCGTCTTCCATAAGGTTATACTATTTAAGTTATTTGCTACTCCATATCTCCATATAAAGTTAATGATGAAATGACAACTCGTAATAAATTATGTTACCGGATCGGTAAAATATGCAAATGCGGCATTTTTCTGTATTTTATCTTGTTTCCACGAGCGTATGGGGATAAAAGATGTGTTACAGAAAAAGTGAAGATGTTTTTGTATATGTGTCGTATATTTTGTGTTCTTGAATGTGAAACATAGACTTAAAAAATAAAAAAATAAAAAAAATCCGACCTACCTATCCTATTTTTTTTCTATGTTACGCCAATCAAACAATTATTTGTTTAGGCTTAATCGAAGTACAATTAATCAGAACAACACTCTCAGCTAAAACTTAGTACCAAACATACAGTCAGTACCTTAACATTTCACACTTCCATTGAAAAATTCTACTTTTTTTTATTTTTCACCTATATGTGACTTGATCAAGGGAATGAGTTGAATTTAAGTCACAGGGTGATGATGGTGGAAATTTCTTTTGTTTTTCATTGTTTAGAAACCTCTCAAGGAATCATTGTATCTCTGGGAACTGCGTCACCATAGCAAATGGGTTTGGATCAAAATGTAGCATTTGAAATGCGCAATTCGCCGTTGAAGTGACATCATAATCTGAATCATTACCTTAGGCCACACTAATTTAATTGTTTTTCTCAAAGCTGCCGTGCGCGTTAGTTTAAACATGCGCATTAATATCGCCAAATTGTCGAAATTTGATTTTTTTCGTCTAATTTTTTTTTATTTGTCAATTTCGTCAAATAAAAACCCCATAGAAGATCACAAATCATGTCCTGTGGATTGCAAAAAATATGAATAACAAACATACTGTTTTATATACAAGTAAATATCAATGGATGGAAAATGAATGGCGAAAATGGCAAGTGTAACGCCTGGTATAGTTGGAAAAAATGTTGCAAAAAAAAAAGAAAAAGAAAAGAAAAACCGCATTCCGCATTAGGTTTTCAAATTTAGGTGAGCTTTGAGACAAACAATTAAATTAGTGTGGCATTACCAACCGTTCTACACTACACTTGGCTCATTGCATCAATTTGAATTGCCCAATTCTAACTGCAGTCGTGTTGACAATAACCCAAGGTCAGGTCGCCTCCAATAGCAATATTACTGGATGCAGTTCTAAGATAGGCTTTTATGAGAAATCCATGAACAGATATGATTTTCAAGTTGAGAGCATGACCTTAAGCCAAAAAAAAATGTTGTGTTGCCCTCAGCGACCAACCCTATTCAAAAATTTTAATAAAATAGGGTGGGGAAAGTACCCAATTTTGCTCAGATTGGGTGTTTTTTGAGAAAATATTTTGAAAATAGTGGAAAATGCACCCAAATTTCATAATTTAGGTGCTTTTTTAAAAAAATATTTTCCGACTGACCAACTATTTTTTCAGAAATTCCACTTGAGGGCAACACAACATTTTTTTCTTGGCCTTATACAGTGATACTGTAGTTGCATCTTCTCCCCACATTAATAATGCAATTAAGGATGCATGTGCATTGATGCATTTTGTTTACAATCTTTACTTTTGCACACACTACAACATCATTTCCAGGACAAAGGTAAAAGGTAATTCTGCTTGGAGATTGCAAAAAATATAATGGGTGAATTTTTTTAGAGTCAAGATGGGTATACTTTAGTTTTAATTTAAACCATTTTGTGGGCCAACCATCAAAAATATGTGTTGAGGTATGATCAGAATAGTGTTGAGTCCTGGCACCATGACTTGACTCTATCATGGAAAATGCTATGTAGTAAAACTGTCATTTAAGCATGTCTATGCAGACCATCTTGGGACTAAGTCCACACCACAAATTCAGCCAAAATATTGAATTGAATATGTTCACAATTTTTATAATCAGTATGCTCCTTGAGAGTCTTGTGCATCTCATTATCTATCTATCTATGCACCATGTCCCATAGGATTTTGGCTCCTCGAACAAATTCAGACCATCTATTCCTATCTTGCGCTTCCATATGTGACTTGCTCCCACGAAACCCGGACAAAGTCGCCAGAACACTTAAGGAAATATAGCCCAATAAACTTGTCACAAATCAATACAAAACAAAGGAATTTTCAACCTAGATGTCCACTTTTGACAGACAAAACATTGAGCAATCCTGGCATATGATATATCATTGGAAAGCTTGTATTTTAAGCATTTAAAATTTAGTAAAATTTGAAAAATGGATTTGTCCGACTTTGTCCGGGTTTCGACAGAGCAGGTCACATATATGCCTTGTGAAAGATGGTGCCAACAATGATGTCATCTTCCTATCTCTTCCTTGGTCTTCCCTGTCTGTTTGTGCTATCTCATTATAGGTGATTTAATAACATTCAGGATCAGAATGTGTGATTTGGGGGCCCAAACTTACCTTGCATGCTGTAACATTAGGTTTCTGAATTTGACAATCTCAAGTTTATTTACGTCCAGATTTAGGTGATAATTTCATCTTTTGGTTTAATTTAGGTTGATAATGATTCTACACCATTAAAAGATGTTGTCTATGCTGAGAGGATATAGTTTAGGTTTAATGTTTTTCAAATATTTCATGTCAAAACTTAAAAAGCTTAAATGGCAGTTTTACTCCACATATTTCCCATGACTTGACACTAAGTCAAAACATGGTGCCAGGACTAGGTAGTGTTATGGTTAGAAAATGCAACAAACAAATCAAATTCGGCCTGATTGGTCTATTGATCTTTAATGGATACCATTTTCTTTGTATTTTAACAGTACCTCCAGTTATGTATAACACCGGAAGCCGTCCAGAGTCGCCATTACCGGAACATCTAACGGTTGATGCGCATAGTCTGGGAGCCAGTGCAGAAGTGGATCCAAGGTAATGGCAGTTGTTTTGAACAGTACCCATAGCAGTTTGGTAGTGATAATAATATTGGCATTTTTATATTGAAAAAAAAAACCCCCAACAATGTTGATTTTATTCTCACGCTACCATAAGGAAATTGTCATATTCTTTTCTTCAGTAATGGTGGCTACATTACTGAGTCATGCACATTCCCTTTCCGTTTTTATATATTGCTCTGTTTTCTGTAGCAGATCCCCAATATAGATCAGGTTTACAAACCTATCGAATGTCTTGAATTAGGATATAACCCGTTGTCTGTAGTAGGTCCAGGAACTCACAACAACCTAATGATTTGTTATTTCACTAGACAACGTATAAATAAGCTCTTAAGCGTAATGCTAGTTTGAAGTTAAATGGAACACTGAATTAGGCCAAATAGAATGAATGTTAACAAAACAAAACAAAAAGGAGAAACAGGTTTGGTGTCTTTTTTAACGGGAAAACTAAAAATTGTACATGCTTATTTAGCTTTGCTTTAGGACTTGTATTGTAAATAAACATAACAATTTATTATTATTGCCTTTGAACATGTGTTGAAGTTTGATAAAGCAATCACAAATTGCTAATTAGCTGAAATTTATCTGCTTTCAGGATATTACACCGGAGATCCACAGAAATCATGTCACCAGGGTAAGCTCTATTGTTATATTATGTTTTTGTAAGGTTAGGTCTAAACAACAGTGAGCACTTTGCTGCACATAGGAGATAATTCACACAGTCTTAGTCACTACGTGCGATTTTACTTCCAAATAAGGAATTTAGGCCATCCATTATGAGACGATAGATGACAGTGCGTTCAACGTGAAACGCAGTGGAGCCGCGTGTTCTAAATCACGGTGCGATGCAGGTATATGCACACAACCGACGTGAACAGCTTTACTGGGTTTGGAATATTTCATGTTTGAATAGGGGTGTACGTTTTTCCAATGATAATGCTTATGGTTTTTGGCAATAATTTACATCGTTTTGGTTTATAAATGACTCAAATTTGTGACTAAGAATGAGAATAAAAGATGGCGATTTATTGTTTATTGTTTCGTAATGGGCACCCCCATGCGGGGGCACCCATTACTCAAAATAATGTATGCCCATCCATTATGAGACGATAGATGACAGGCAGAACAATTATAAATCGCCATCTTTTATTCTCTAATTCATTTATATGTATTTCAGAATTAATAACAAGATGCCATAAACTAGGGTGACTTTGAATGCCGGGATGACCTTGAACAAAACTTTGACAAGGTGGTTTGAAAAATGGCGTTTAAAGTCAACCCAATTTACTGTACAAGATTGAGGATGACCACTCATTAATACTGATCTTCATGAAGATATAGGTAAAATGTCACAAATTTTATTAGGCCCATTTTGTTTACCCTAGCAGACCTAGGACTCACTAAATGTCTATCAAATTGGTCGGTCGGTCGGTACGGTCCTGTCATGACTGACAGCTCGCGACTGCAACAACATCACGCCACCTCTGACGATCCTGGACAAGGTTGTAAAGTTTATGGAGGGGGCATAAATTCTGACCATAGATTTGATTTGGTCTATCCATCTGGTTCTAGGTCTTCTCCCTTCGACACAGCCTTGCATGATGACTTTCTCTAAGGAGTTTCCATCTCGTCTTGCAATATGTCCAAAATAATTCATTATCTGGCTGTTGACATGAGATAGCAGATGCCTTTTTGGTTGTATCTCCGCTGATGTTTGATTATCAAATAGTTGATAATTATTGACAAATTTAGTGTACCAAAATAAATGTCCTTTAGTTATGAAAAGTTTGAAACACATTTTTTACTTTTAACATCATACTAGCTCAAACTATGCAAATCAAACTACAAAATTGCAATATAATAGGTCATGTTCCTTTATTCAAATTAAATTAATATATTAAATTTGTAACCAGATTGAATCAAAATAAAGGCTACGAAGGTTATTTGCTTTAAAAACATAACCTAAAGTGTAAACTTCTATTGTTTTTTGCCAGATCCAGTGAAGATGGCCTAGAAACACCAGGTACACCAGAACGTACCATTGGTAGTGGTTTTTATTTATTACGGAAAGACAGCGAAAGGAGACAAACTTTACTGAAGATTATGGAAGCTGAGTATTCATCGGTAGGTAGCAAGTAAAAACGCAGTATATGCATATCATATTAAGTGCAAGATACTTTCTCTTCCTTTTGGCACCTGAGAGGGAAAGAAAAATACTTGCACAAACTTCGTCTAATTAATTAGGTACTTAATGTATGCAGTGGTGTGCCCAGGATTTATGAGTGGAGGGGCACAACCATCAATTTCCCCCGAATGACCAGTAGCAGCAGAAGGTTAAAATGTAATATTTTTCGATTTTTTTTTTTTGATAATGCGCGCGTAGCGCGCGAAAATTTTTGTCAATTCAGCTAAATTTGTTTACAAATCTTGCAATTTACGCAAAACTTGGCAAATTTTGACTGAATATTGATATAATACTTAAATTATCAAAAACAAAGGGAAATTTAAGGTATTTTATTCTCTTTCCTTTTGATTTTTTTCTCTCCTCCCCTTTATTTTCTATCTTTTTTGTGTCAAGATCCCCGAATGGGCCTTTTCCCCCGACTGACTCACCAAACTGGGGGGGGGGGGGGGCACGTGCCTCCCCGGCCCCCTTTGGGCACGCCAGTGAATGTATCATGTTTATTTCACTAAAAATAATTTGTTCCTCAACCCAATGCTCGCTTGCTGAGAAAGTAAAGAGAATTGTGAATTTTAACTAAATCCCTATAGATTGATATATACAGGCATGATTATCTTCAGGTTTTTGCCTGAATTCAGGCAAAAATGCTTGGATCTTCACTGTACAAAAGTATTGGGAAATTCACATTTTCAGGCAAATTCAGGCAAAATTACAAAAAGCCATGATCATCCCTGTATATACAACACTTCAACAACAACAGGTATTTAGGATGCTATTAAACAATGTAACATAGCATTTACACAAATTAAAAGAAAAAGATTTTTGCTACAAACACCTCTACTGACTGAATCGTTTTCATGTGTGGTTAAAGATCGTTCCAAACTCATGCTGCACGTACATTAAAACGATGATCTCCAATGGCAAGGCTTGTCTTTGGGACAAGAAAACAAGTTGTATCCATGGAGGGTGTAAAGCACAAGGTGGAACATACACAGAAAACTGTTCAGTCAGATAGGGTAGATCTTAGTTGTTATTTTTTTTTGTTAAAAGCCTTGAAGACATATAGTACCATTTCAAAACAATTCTTGCCTCACTGGCAACCAGTGTAGTTCTACAAGCAGTGGTGCAACCTCAGTTCTTCTTCAAAATGCTTAAACAAGTCGGGCAGCATTATTCTGTAATATTTGCAGACGGCTAAAATGTCTTTGGCAGATGAAATACTTCGATACCAGCTAGCTTTGATGGTTTAGATGCTAGAGCATCTGGTTAATATACAGACCCCAGCAGGTTTGGTCAAGGCTTTTTGTTTTCTAGTTTTGCACCTGTGATGGGAATAGTAAAAATTTGAAAATATTTTGCGTTATGAACTAGGTAAATCAATATATCATATTTATTTTGACATCTATTGTAATGCCAAGATATTTATGCGATGACACACTATCAACATTACTTTTAAGTGTGTCGGAGGAGGTGAAACTGTTAAGGTCAAAAAGTATTTGGGAAGCGGGTGGCGCAGCGGTACTTCCCTCGCCTTGCACCAATGAGCCCACAGGACTGTCACGGGTTCGAACCCCGGTCTAGGCGCTGTATGTGCAATTGGTTGCCAGTCTAAACTTGCTTCCGCAGGTTTTTCTCCAGGCGCTCCGGTTTTCCTCCTGCACTAAAACTGGCAAATAAATCTGACCATCTGACAGAGGACCCTCATGGAAAGCAGTGCTAGACACTGATGAGGCTATCCTCTATTCTATAAATATGTCATATTTATTTTATTTATTTTATTTTCTTTAATTGTTTTGGATACATTCAACACAATAAAATTGGCATCACAATTATAGACAAACAATGGAAGATATTTTGTTGCCTTCTGCTGTCATACCAATCGTATGACACAATTTAATAACCAAAATGTTGATGGTTAACTGTGCAGTATATTAAAAATATGGTTGTTGATGAGATAAATTTGTGACCCATCATATCGAAAGGTACCTTAAGGGTCCCAAAATGAAAAATGATTTTTTTGGTCTCATCTGAAAGATTATATTTTAAGCTTTAAAATGACACCTTGCTTTTGGTTATTGGATGTTGGATTGCAAACATACATCCAAATTGGTAAAAGGCATCGGGCTGATTCAGAAAACTGTAGTACTGAGAAAATCGAGTTTGAAATTTCTGAACTGGTAAAACTTGAATGGAGAAAGGATTTTTATCTCTATTTTTAAAACATTTATTTTATGTTTTAGATGTTGGAACCTGATTAATATGATAGAATACACATTCAAAGGTAATGTTTCTGATGAAATTAGAAATTCGACCTTGGACATGATTTTTGGCTATACCCAGCTTCAATGGCCTGTATCTTGTAATTTACTATACCGGTATTAAGGTACCTTTCGATATGACAGGTCACATTTAGTCTAACAAAGCTACTTTGTTGTCATACAGGTCATTACTGGATGGATGAAGAAATATCAAATGCACATTGGGGATCAACATTCCAAGATCTTACTTGTAAGTATGGTTTAAAAGTGTAAAATTGTGATTATAGCTTCTCTTTGTCACTTCCTGTTTTTGCTAAATTAAAAAAGAGGATTGTTAATAAATTTGTACCCTTCTAAAGAACATTATTACACCATAACCCATGCCACTTGTTTCGAAGGGGAAGTACAATGCAAAATATGGTGTGTTCATTGTTCCTGCGATTTTAACCAAAGGCATCCCTTGAGGTCAGCTTAATATACAGTTGTATTGTTTGTTTTTTCTTGTACTGAATTTTAAAGTTTAAAGGGCAAAGGAAAGGAAATTTAAGGGTACATTAAAATAAAGCTAAGTGAGAAATCATGGAATCCAAAACAATGTATTTCATGATTATCTGGGGCTTTGATTTAGTGGTATAATGATAATTAACATAATTTTGAGTCAAGTTTTAGCTGGAGGGACTAAAATGATGATTAGAATGATGAATTAATGAATAGAATTCTATTTATTAATATCTTTTATAAGTCAGTATAACACAAATGATATCACAGCTATTGTGTTCTTTTTATGGCCCTGTTTTGGGAAATGGAATGTTCTAAAAAGACTTGGGAGTAGGTCTATCATTTCATTTCCTTTGCCCTTTAAATATTAATACTAATACTACTAGTGCAGGGTTGTCACCAGACAACTTTTAGTGCCGGGTAAAGTTTATGTGAAATAGCAAGAAAATACAAATTTTGATAAAAATAGTTCATTTTTCTATTGATTCTTCATTGATTTTGTAACTTTTGAGTCTTGAGTGCTGGGTATTTTGACTCAAATTCAACCTGAGTGCCGGGTGGAAATTAAGAGTGCCGGGTGGTCCCGCCAACCACCGCCCAGCGTAGTGACAACCCTGGACTAGTGTTATTATTATGAAGATTGCAGAAGAATTAATTAATTAAACAAATCACAAAGAGCCATTGTATCCAAGATATATGCAAAAATATGAACGAAGAGGGTCTAGTAAAGCAATCGCCAAGTAAAATGAGATCCTAAGTATTTGACAGACCTAGACTATGTAGACGATGTTGCCCTGACCGCAGAAGTTATATCATCTGCTCAAGATCTACTGGTTGCATTTCGAAGAATCAGCGGCTAGGGTCAGACTAATGCTCAATGCAAAGAAGACCGAATGCCTGATCCTGAATGAAACATCTGATCCTCTTCTGCCTCCTATCTGCTCAATGAATGGAACTGCCATCAAGGAAGTAGACGACTTTAAGAACCTTGGGTCATATGTACTTGATAGCAAAAAGGACTTCTTGACAAGAAAGGGACAAGCATGGATCGCCTGTAACAAGCTATATGTCATATGGAAGTCTGATATTACCAGGGCAACTAAGATTGAATTCTTCAGAGCCTGTGTTGAAAGCATTTTATTGTATGGCACAGAAACATGGACTATGAAGAAAGAGCTTCAAGTCTGCTTAGGCTACTAATGCGCGTCCAAAATATTTCCTGGAAACAACATCCAACTAAGCATCAGATTTATGGTGATATACCCCCATCTCTACAATTGGGCACAGAGGAGAGCTCAGTTGGCTGGTCACTGCTTTCGAGCCAAAGACCAAATCATATCGGACCTTCTTCTATGGAGACTGCCATGTCCAAACAGGCTGTAGACCATTAACATAACCTGATACCATATGTAGAGATACCGGCTTGAACTTCAATGAGCTTGGAAGTGCAATGTGTGATAAAGATAGTTGGCAAAGATGTGTGTCATGTATCTCAACGGAAGTTGAAGGATGATGATGAATATGATGATGATGACAGTGCTGGATATTTTCTTCAAAAATGTTTATGATTTGATCAATTTTTTTCTAGTATATGATTAGCAGGTCTCACACAATCCTGAAAGAAAATTGCACTATAAAACCCCTCTTTTACACATTTCAGGAACATTTAGAGAAGCTGATGGATGGCATGATGGAGTACATCAAAGTGAGAGAAAGGAAACAAATTGTGGATTGTATAGGTAAGATGAGACACGTGACCAGGCATTGCAGAGTACCGGCAGTGCTCATAAGCAATGGGGCCCTGCATTCTGGATGTTTATTTGTAATTTCAAATATTACGACATCTTATGAAGACTACTCTGAATGCATATTTAAACCAAATTGATGGATTTCAAGCATTTCTACTACAAAAAAACTGCCCTTGATTATGATGTTTCACCTTAGTTACACAGTTACACCTGTCGCTTGAGTCACATGGAATGTTGACTGGACCCTGTGTTGACTGCAGAAAACCCAATCAGAGGACAGGTATCTATATGTGAGGCATATATAACAGGTCATATATACCAAATTTGCATCACACACTTTATGTTCCTCTAGCCCTAGCTAGACATAGGTATACAGACTGAGTAGATATCATATACGATGACTCAACCCGTAAAGGGGGACTTTGGGACAGAACACTTTTTTGAGAAACTGATGAAAATAGGCAGCAAAAAATAAAGAAAATAATAAGAATTTCCAGCTGACTTTCTGTTGTAAAATTTGATTGCCTTGATCAATTTCAACAAGTAAGGTGTCATTTTAAAGTTTAGAAAATGCTGTAACAGATGAAATGATAAAATCAAAATTGATATTATCTGCAAAGTCCCCCCTTTCTGGGTAAGCCATCACATTTTGACCCTAATTTTGACATTGACCCTAATGCATCAGCAGAAATCCATTTTGGCCTAGCTGTAGCCTGAGTCCCTATCCCTCAGACATGGATCTATAGATAAAGCAGTTGTTTAATATGTTGTATTTTCCAGGTGTTTTGAGGGAGGATTTAGACTTTGACCCTAACGCATCAGCAGAAATCCAGCTGGCTCTATACATGTTCCAAGATGCTGTAAGTTTGATTTTCATTTAAAAATCATATGCAGTTTGGTTATTTGTTAATGAAAGAATGATATGGAAATACTTCTTTTTCATAATGAATTTTATTGATTTTTTTTTAAGCTTAGGCCGATCTTTGTAACTCAAGGTTGTCTGAGAATGAAAATGTGTAGTGACATATCGTCTTGTATTGTTTTTGTTTTTAAAGATGTAGGTTCCTTTTTTAACATGTGTATAATCTACTTTTTAACATATTGACCTTGACCTCTGAAAATGCATTTTGCAAGGATTCACCCTTAGTTTGCTTCTTGTTTACTCTTTAGAGGTAAAGCAAAGTATGCAACCCTGGGAATGAGGCTGTTATGAAAATACATAAGAAATTGAAAATAGGTATACCAATTAACTTTACACTTTTTGCTATATCTCAAAAACTATTTGGAATCTGGAGGTGAAATTTTGGATTTACAATCAGAAAAATATGGGCTTTCATTTGACATCAAATGATTCAATACTTGCGGTTGAGCGCTGGGAATGAGAATGTGATCGGAACCTACACCTTTAATTCATGGATGCATAGTGGTGTCTGATGTCAATGATCAATCAATGATACACAGTACTTGCATGAAATGCAAACCCCATGAAGGAGTCTATTCGTACAGGGGACTAACGGCTTTACGTGACTTCCGAACCACAGAGCAAGTAGAGTAAAGTTTCTTGCCCAAGGGAACAAGGAGACGAAAACCGCCTGGCCGGGGCTCGAACCCAACAACCTCTGTATTACGAGACCCGTGCTCTAACCGCTCGGCCATGCTCTCCTCTATGAGCGTACATTTTCCAGGTTGTTGTGTTTGCATCTATGTTCAAGGCTCTGTTCATTGTTTAATCTAACAACTTATTGGTTTAAATTAAAATTGAATTAATGGGACTGACCTAGATCCTGTCCGCTGATTTTCTGACTATATATTTTTTTCACATGTATCGATAGTACATGATTATACTAACGTATCCTACCAGTACTAGTTTCCACTGAATTTGTGTTACAGAGGAGAAAAATGAAATTATTTACCAACTGTATTTTTTGTCGCCGGCGACAAAAAATGGTTGAAAAAGTG
>JXSR01S026860.1:25665-43318 GCA_000969725.1 Ophiothrix spiculata | reverse complement strand
CACATATATAGTTTGGACCCACCATCAATTTTATCACCAGGGTGAAATTTGGGGTGAAATAAACTTTAGGAATTCCCAAACCTCAAGGTTTGGTTGAAAATAAATAATATAAATTGTTTTAATCTTTCAGTGCACACTTCATGACAATATACATCTAATGTATGCTGGTTGTTACTGAGCACATTTTTTTTATCTGATTATAAACTCCCGGATATCTCTCTTATGCATTTCTATTGAAATTGATAAATATAAATATATAAATAAATTTTGCTAGAAATAATTCATATATCTTTCTAATGCTTCTTGCTAGAGAAGTAAATAGACATAGGAATTTGGACTGGAGGCCTATAGATTAAATCCAGCGCCTGATGTCAGCTAGCCTTAAAAGTTCAGTTGGCAGACCGTTCGCTCAATTGACAAGAGGTCCCAGGTTCAAATCTTAAGTCAAGGCTTTTTTCCTCAGTCCCCACAAGGAATAGGTTAAAGATTTGATATTGATTGCATGCCATTTTCATCATTTGATATTTCCTTTCCAGGATGTGATGCTAGTCTTCTGTCCAGTCTTGACTCATGTGCATTTACTGGTAATTCCTGCGCCAGACTTCAGTGCTGCCATCAGCTAGACTTGGTGTTAGCTACATGCTCTGTGACGACATGGTTCGAGTACGATCCTTGTGATTTGACCTTCTCTCTTGGTGTGGAAAACTATGTATTTAATGCCAATATCTTCAACTATGATTGGGGTAAGTCTTTGTCCAGTGAAGACACTGATATATAGGGTTGAGAAAATACAGCTAAAAAGCATATTTCCGGCTTTTGTTGATGTCAGAATTTCTGCAAGTCTGTATATTTGCAGCCTGTTTTAGGCGTTTTAAAACAATTTCATATGATTTTCTGCCTGTTTCCATGAATAATTATTTCTGATTGCTGATGAGCCGAGTGTCAGTCCTTGGTCACAAATTTAAGTAAATTGGAAAATATAATGGTAGGAGTATTACTGCTCACAAGGGCAATGGTGTACAAATGTCTGCCCAAAATTACTGGATACCATGTGTGTACTATTGCTTAACACTGAAAAAGGAAAGTCACAGTTGGTCTGTTGTATTGCAGGTGTTTTGAACCATAGACCTTTTCAAAACAAGACTTTCCGAGAAATTCCGAAGCTGATTTTACACTTTCCGGCAATTGCCGACAGAAAAAGTGACTCTTCAACACAATAACCAGAATGTTAAGTTCGCGTTCTCGTTAACTGGCTGCGTACAAATTTGAACTTGTAATTAGCGTTAGCACTAAAGTGTCACTTTTAGTGTGATCGCCCTAATGTGACATGAAATCTTAAGCTTACTCAGTCAATTTCACTCTTTGTGTAGGTGAGCTTATGGTACCATTAGCCAAAAATTGTTCAGAATTAGTGAATCTAATAATGTATGGGTTTGGTTCTATTTATTTTTCACTTTTATTGCACTGAAATGTTAGAGAATTTTTGGAAAATTTTTTTGACAAAATCGTGCATACTAATGAGCTTGTACGTGATTGGTTGAAAAAATGGCCATATGATCAATGTTCCAGAGATTTTCGAATGGATTTTGAAAAGGTCTAGTACTCGAATAAAGAGCACAAAATTATTGTTTTATATAACACAGACATATTCTTGACATAATATTAACAGTAAGTAATTCATTATAACATATGGGCATGATTCTTAGCCAGTCCAGAAGTTCCCATAAAAAATCACTATGGGACCTGGTGATGATTTCATAGGGGAACTTTTGGACCAGACTGCAGATGTTAAATTTATCAGGGGTGTGATTCTTCTGGATTTTTCCTGATTTCAGGATTTTTGGGTAGATTTCAGGATTTTTTTTTCGTTCAAAATTTCTGCAATATTATTTGTTTTCAGCCCAATCTGGTCCATTCTAGACCAATTTTACGCTGGTTTTTCAGGATTTTTCACAGCAGCTGGGATTTTTTCCAAAAGGCCAATCACACTCCTGATTTATAACATTTTTATTATCAAGTAATTTATGGTCATCAAAATCAAGCCTTGCTCTGTTTGGGATGGAAGTTGCAAAGATGAGATACAGACTGACATGGATGGCTATCTGTTTTTGAGCCCCACTCCAGCATAAATGTATCAGGTGTCTTGCAGTCAGGGATTAGCGCTCAGCCAGGCGATCGCCGTATAGAACGATATTGACCAACATCACAACATATGGCGACATTTTGGTCATTCTTTAGATAATGAATTTCAACCAACTTGGAAGATTAAAGTGTATTTATACTTGTTTTGGATCTAATCAGCAATGATTTTTCAAAAAAATGACTTAAAGTGGTAAAAAACAGGCTAAAAAGTTGTTGGATTACTTTGTGAATTGACTGGAACACCATTTTTTTCTTACTGCGCATGCCTGGATTCTTAAAATGAGGCTATTCCCACAAATCCATTTGAAATGTACTCATCACCCTGACCTCTTTTCTTTCAACTGATACGGAAAATTCACCAATGGCGACACAAATGGTTAATTTTCTGGCGTAAGTCCACCGGGAGAAAATGCAATTTCATGACAATGTTTTTCAAAGTTTAATTTAATATTGCAAAAGTTTGACCTAATGATTTTTTTTTTGACCAGGTGAAATGATAGACATTTTTATCGTAAGTAAGATGATAAAGACAGTTTTTCTGAAGAATAAAATGCCTTTCTGATCTCAAGTAAAAACTGCCAGGTCGCAGTATACGGCAATGTACATCTGCCAGTTGAGCAATGTCGCCAAATTCAGCCAGTTGCCAGATTGAGCGCTAATCCCCGACTGCTTGAAGGAAATTAAGGATTTCTCTTTCACATTGCTGTAACATTTCCATGATGTGTTGTTTTTTTTTGTTTTTGTAGGATCTGACATGGTTGTGAATCTTACAGATACCTTGATACTCAGGTAAGAGTGCACACCACTAATTAGAATTCCTATTCTTTTATATGCAAAGACACCATAATGTTTGGCCCAAAATTTTACATTCAGGGAGTACCAAAGCATTAAAACCTTGAATATTCTAAAATAAAATGAAATTGAATTGCATTCCATTATAGGTTAACCTGCTCATTTTTTTTTGCTAGACTATTGCAAAGATTTACCATGTTACAGACAGCCGGTACTTCTAGATCATTTTGCGATCCTAAAGTCATGGGCAAATCCAAATATCTTCACATATTTGGGAAAAACAAAGTGCTTCTCATCATTATTTATAAAGACACATCTAAAGTAGAAATCTAGACCACAAATAAGGCACTCAAGCTGCATTTTAATAGTTTTTGAGATGCTTTAGGTCAACCGGTGCATCATGTAATGGCATCGTCTGCTATCAGTGGGCACCTATTAGTGGTGCGGACTCGTAAGATACCATTAATACTGTCAAAACTTTATTTGAATAGTAGCCATATTATTTGACTTTTTACAGCAACTTGGGCTGCCCAAGCAATTTAAAAGGGGCACTTGTGATCGCTGCCATACATACATACACAAAATTTTTATACCGCGCCATTTCTATTAGATCACGGCGCATGATGACAAAAAGATAACAAAGGAAGATATGAACAATGCAGCAAACTCAATGGTTATTAAGGAATGTTTTCAGAGACCTTTTGAAAACAGGCAGTGACACTGAAGATCTGACAGAAACTGGAAGATTGTTCCATATTTTTGGTCCAGCCGAGGAAAAACATTTATCTGCAGCAGATTTGAGTGATTTAGAGCTAACCTTTGGCACAGTTAAGAGTGATGTATCACAGGCTGATCTTAATCCTGCACGAGCTGATCTATACCGGGTTAAAGAATCAGTTAAGTAATTTGGACCAAGTCCGTTTAGGCATTTAAAAATATACAACATGATCTTGAATTTAATGCGTTTTTGAACTGGAAGCCAGTGAACCATGATCCAAATACTGAGTTGCATGATCATGTTTAGATGCCCTGAAAATGAGTTTAACACCCCAATTCTGAGGTCGTTGCAGTCTGCTGATGAGATTAGAGTTTGATCCAAGTAACAAAACATTGCCGTAGTCCAGTCTTGATAACACCAAGGATCTAACTATATGGTTGCAGGCATCAAAGTCCAAAAATCGGCGAATGCGAGTTATGTTACGTAGATGGAATGTTACACTGCTAGACAGAGAAGTTACTTGCCGAGCCATACACATGGTATCATCAAAGATGACTCCAAGATTTCTGACAGACTCAGACGGATGAATAATTTCATTACCAAGTCTAAGTTGAATTGGAGGCATTTGACGCTTAAAATGAGGTGAGGTTGCTACTAAGAATTCCGTTTTATCATTGTTGAGTTTAAGCATATTGTGAGTCATCCAGGACTGAATTTCATTGACACAAGCAGTTAAGATTGAGAGCAGATTGAATTGAAGTTGAGTCAGATGGAACAAAACTGGTATAGATCTGTATGTCATCGGCATACATATGATACGATAGATGAAAACGTTTGATGATCCTGCCGATGGGGATGGTATAAATGGTGAATGCCCTGGGACCAATAATGGACCCTTGTGGAAGTCCGTAAGTCATGTCATGAATATCAGAGAATTTGCCATTAATCAAGATCTTGGTGGTTCTGTTGGTAAAATATTAACGAAACCATTTCCAGTGACACCCAACTCGGAAGCCATACGTGTTAAGAGGACGTCGTGATTCACGGTGTCGAACGCCGCACTTGAGTCAAGTAATACTAGGAAAACTCCTTTCTGGTTGTGAATGTGTCCAACAATATCGTTTTTAACTTTTAACAACGCAGTTTCTGTGCTATGGGCAGGCAAATAAGCAGATTGCAAGCTTTCTCCAACAAGATGGTATTTGAACATATGATTATTTACAACCTGGATGGCTTGTTTCTCTGTTGCCATTATGTTGTAAGAGTTATATACCTCTGGATTTGGAAATAGGCTTGTTTGCTGCACCCTTGCACTCCAGTTTTCTTCTTCTTGCTGTGAACCACTGATTAGGCCATGGAGATTATTATCATAGTGCCCAATAGCTTATGATAGTCTTTCAATTTTGTTCTCCATGGGTTATTGTTCACTTCAGCATTTTATTTAAAAAAAAAAACATTTCCAACAGTGTCTATTTCAAATTGCTATGAGCTTGGTATGCAAATTTTCCACTGATTTTGTTTTGAAGAATCTTGATGTGTGGCATGTGGAGCAGTAAAATGCTGGAGGTACAAAGGCTTGCCGTCCATGAGCGACATCCAAGATTATTTAAAAATGATTCATACACTCCGCGTGTGCTCCACGTGTCACCTAGCCAATCAGAATGCAAGAATATAAAGTACGCGGAGTGCAGTGGATCTTCACAATGCACTTCCTTTTTGCGTAGCGGGCGTTTAGTGTGTATGAATGTTTCATTGTTTTTGTTGGATGGTTATTTAAATTAGTTTAGAGAAGTTTTTGATTTTGATTGAAATATCAAAAGCCTTTTTTTCACAAAAGATACAATATTATTTGTCTGTCGTGTATGAATTAGATTAATAAATTTGCATTCCATTATGCTCGTAAAATGAGACAAAATCAATGCACTTGCGGTAAATTGTGATTGCTGTCCAATACACTCGCACCTGTAGGGGCCGAGTGCATTGGACAGCAATCAATGCACTTGCAGTAAATTTTGATTGCTGTCCAATACACTCACACCTGAAGGGGTCGAGTGCATTGGACAGCAATCAATGCACTTGCAGTAAATTTTGATTGCTGTCCAATACACTCGCACCTGTAGGGGCCGAGTGCATTGGACAGCAATCAATGCACTTGCAGTAAATTTTGATTGCTGTCCAATGCACTCAGCACCTACTGGCCTTGTGAATTGGATGAATCAAAATTGACCACGCGTGCATTGATTTTGTCTCATTTCACTCGCGTATGAAATGCACATTTATTTTCGCTTTTCAGGGTCATAACTCTGCCATTGTTTCCTATGGAAAATCTGATATTGGACATGATTAACTTTTAATTTGAATATTGTTTTATAATGCCTTATAGTTCCTGATTCGATTACTACAAATGTGTTCACTTTGAATAATTAATACCAATACTGTATAGTTAATCACAGGCATTGTAAACAATTGAAAGATAGATAAGTATAATTTTTGTTGAAAAGTTATTGATGTTGACCATGTGAGTTAAGTGTATTGGTGTACACTCATGGTCTAAAGTTTTTCCGCACAAACACTTTATTCAGCCATATCTCACAAGGCGGTAATAAGGAAACTATCGGGAAACTTATGTTGCTTTAGGTCAAAATCAAATTTGACCTAAAAATCACGTTTTTCGACCCATTTGTGTTGTTGCCCCCTACCCGTACGTGAAGGGGTTGATCCCATTCGGAGCTCAATTTTACACCTAACTAGATTACCTATCAGATCTGACCAAAAACAACATAAGTTTCCAGATAGTTTCCTTATAAACGCCTTGTGAGATATGGCTGAATAAAGTGTTTGTGCGGAAATACTTTAGACCGCTAGTGTATGCTGCCTCATCAAACTTTAAGACTTGATAATTATCAATCATAAATATAGAACAACATACATGTTTCTTCTAAAATTGTGAAACATCTTTATATCCTGGACAATCCCATTTCAGATTTGTGGTCAACAAATTAGATGCCGTAAGAAAAGTAAAGTTCTCCATAGATATGAAACTGATTATGACAATAGATAGATATATCCAGGACATTCTTATATTTGAGGAGTTTTTGCTACCACTGTCAGAATGCAAGTCAGCATTTGATACCTTAAGTACAGGTAAGTAATCAAACTTTTAGAAACACTTGCATACAATGCAGGTTTTTTTTTTTTTTTGATACCAATGTATAATGCACGTGTAATATCAATATCTGAATTTGTTTTTTATCCTATTTTTCAAACTCCATATTTAAGCTAAAGGCAATGTTTATAAGGCCAAAAAAAAATTGTTGTGATGCCCTCAGCGACCGACCCTATTCAAAAAATTTAAAAAAAAGGTCGGAAAAGCACCCAATTTTGCTCAGATTGGGAGTTTTTTGAGAAAATATTTTGAAAAAAGTGGAAAATGCACCCAAATTTCATAATTTAGGTGCTTTTTAAAAAAAATTATTTTTCCACCGACCGACTCATTTTTTCAGAAATTCCACTTGAGGGCAACACAACAATTTTTTTTCTTGGCCTAATGGTGCAATGTAGCTCTATTCATATTCAATTCTATAGAGTAGCATTAACAATGCAATTGATGATTCCGATGTGATTGAACCATCACCTCTTTTCTGTTTTCTGTCTAGTTAGATTGATGAACACCAATACATTTCACTTGATTTTGATTATTTGTTTTTCAAGTTATGAGCTTAACAAACATTAGAAATCTCCATAAGCTACTGTTCACAACACTGTAATTACTGTTGAGGTCCTGACGGTAATTAGGAAATGGTACACTTTCTCATTTTTCTCAAAACTGCATACCACCAATTTATGAGAACCATTTTAGACTTGTAACATACATCAGTCAAGGATTGTTATAAGCTAAAAATCATGAGTTTTGATAGAGGTGACCTTTGAAATGAAGTGTGGATAATAAATTGGCCCTTTACGTGTCTGTGTAATCTTCGCTGTTTGCATTAAACTTTGATATATACAAAAGTACTTCTATGGTACAGGTACCAAATTGCGTACAGGTACCAAATTGCCATATATGACCTGAAATTTCATATTCATTGGACTTGTTTTGTATCAATATAGAATCTGGGTTACTTGTAGAACCAACTGGCAACCATATTGAAGGAGCCACCCCAGAGCTTGTTGCCCAATTAGGTCTAGATCCTGGCTTTTTTGGAGACGGAGTATGTGTTGCAGAAAACATACAGTCTTTTCAAGGTAAGAATTTGTTATGTTTTATAAAGTAATGGAAGTTTTTATTTTCAACTTTAAGTAAAGCTTTAAATTTTATTGATCTCGTAAATTATCAGTGATATTTGTAAAATTAATCCAACATGGGTAGAGTTTGTTTTTGAGTCTCATGTTTCTTTGTGTGTGTAGCTCCTTCAAATGACATTGTTGTACTGCATCTATTATAGAGTTTTTCAGCCTAATCAAATTAAAATCTAATGGAAATCTTTTACAGGGTACACAGATTTCATACCCAAAGAGCCAAATTAAGCTTATTCACTTGAGAGCAAGGTAAATTTTAACCGAAGGCACCGAAGGCATTTGCCGTCGGTGCCCCTACCAGTTGCCTTGATGCCCTAATACTTAGCAATGCCTAATGCTATTCTTTAACATGTAATTGCCTTCTAAAACAGTGTGCCCTTTCAAAATTGCCTTGAAATGGGGTGCCCTTCAGAATCCTTAAAATTTACCCTGCTTGAGAGGCATTCTTTCTTTTGAAAAAACTTTTTTCAGTCAGAATACAGGAAGCAGGAGTTTAGACTTAATTGGACAAACCCATTTGTGTAGTTGCATTATGTTTAATTGTAAATGTTTCCAAATGAAATTTGTTTTAATTGCTTGACCATGCAAGATCCAGTTTTGAATTCATCGGAACATTGTGAACCAGTTCGTTTCTGTAATTTTACTGTTACTGATGAAAAACTTCTTATGACAAAGCACAGCTTTTACATTTCAGATCTATGCACTATGATATTGGCTTGCTCCAAAGATAATTTGATCAAAAATATTGTTTTTACCGTACTCTGGCAACTGAATAGTAATTTGACTGAGAATGCGGCTATTGAGCCAGCCAAGCGTCGTTCCTTGCTAACGCACAATTTGGCGGTAAATTGTAAGATGTGAATTACGTTAAACGTTGTAGTCAAGTAATAGTAGCGCGAGACAGAACGCAGTGTTTGGTCAATACGCACTCGTGCAACGTTGGTCCAGGCAAAGCGCCCACATGGCGCAATCCCCTAACTTAGCCCAATTTGTAGGGTGCAAATAGACCAGTTTCCTATCTGTACTTTCTTTAATCTATGGTTTTTACTATTTTCAGCATGCCCAGATGTTTCCATATCTGATGACCTCTCAGACAACATCCGCTGCCAGATATCAGACACTTGTCTCACCATCCACTGCTGCTTGGATATTGACCTAGCAACCATCACCAAGCATGTATTCAAAATGGATTTGACAATTGACCCATGTGAAAGCTCCTTAGTAATATCGGTAGACAACTGGACTTACAAACGCTCCTTGGTAGGAGATTTTGAGTTTGGAGTCACCCAAGAGGTTACTGTGGGTAATTTTATGCTACTGAGGTAGGTGTAAAGCTTATTGGTGATCATGAATGATTTAGTTTGTTTATTCAAATGCCACATCCACCCATCCAATTCAACTAGTGATTTCCTAACTGCACATCACCTTTAAGGTCGAGTTGTTTCATGCTAGAATGCTAAATATGATTGAAAACATTGATAATGCATGTTGATTTGTCAAAATTTTGAAAGTGGGGGTATTAGTTCATTTTAATTGTTATCAGATGGCAACAAGTTGAATTGGACACGAGTAGATACGGTATTACGGAATGTTATGTTTTTTAAAACTATGTAGATAAGTGTAACTGGATATCATAATTTCAAGGTCTTTATGTCTTTATAGGAGGAGCTCTTGTTATTTTTTTTTTTGACTATGATATTTTTTAAAAGGAAGATTAGGTACTATGCCCAATTATTATGCCCCTCCCCCCCAAAAAAAAAAAATGGTACCAAAGCCAAGTAGCTGAAACTTTTCAACAAAGTTTTATGTACACTTAAATCACTTTATGTTTGTTTTCTATTGCTAATCCTATCAAAACATATGTAATTATTTAACTGGTGTTTTAATGCTTTTTAAAGTTTTTTTTTATTAAAGTTGTTTTTCCTATCTTTTTTTACTTACAGATATGGTTTGCAGCTGTCAACACAAAACACCTTCATTCTAGACTTTTCATACGAGCTGCAAATAGCCGGAAAGTTGTCTGGAAATACTATCATAACAAATGCAGCAGAGTTACCATTGCCAAAGTGTTCTGAAGATAAAAACACATATTACAATGCATTGACATTCAAGCCAGTGAGATTTATGCGTAGTGCTGTACAAGAAGAATCATGTAACCTGCTGTCTAAGGCAGAAATTGAAGAAACCCATTTAGGTGCAAAAATTATGATATTTTATTTTATCATAATCTAATCCTAATTATTTGAATTTAGTCTGTGTGTTCATATTTTATTTAATAAGTAAATAAAGTCGTTGCACTTGCTGTAAATTTAGATGCCTGTCCTCTGTACTTAATTCTGCAGACTTTGTGAAAATGATACATCAAATATAAAATAAAAAATAGCATACCTTAAATGTACGACAATTGATTATGTAAAATGACAAAATAAGTAAAGGAAATAAAGTTTTTGAGCTGAAATTATAAAAATATCCCAATTTTCCCTCTCATTTATTTTCCACCATGATTTTCAATTATTCCCTTCTCTTTCTTCCTCATTTACTTTCCTTTTAGTGTGTGGGTAGGCTTCCCCCACTATATCTGTTATGCCATTGTATACAATATCAGTGAATTAGATCAGTTTCCTGGAAAAATGAAATTTGTTTTTAAAATTGTGTCTGTAATCAATTTCAATTCTTACAGCCTGTCCTCATCTGCCAGATCCACTAGTCCTTCCTGACAATCAGCAAGAAGGACAATGTTGGTATGCTCCAGG
This sequence comes from Ophiothrix spiculata, assembly GCA_000969725.1. Lineage (NCBI taxonomy): Eukaryota > Metazoa > Echinodermata > Ophiuroidea > Amphilepidida > Ophiotrichidae > Ophiothrix > Ophiothrix spiculata. Next base: position 32,614 of record JXSR01S026860.1, on the reverse strand, counting down.
CTGTATGGGAATACAATGCTGTATGAATGTTGATATGGGATCTATGAGTCGCAATGTCAAGATGTGGTTTTATGTGGACCCGTGTGATTTGACTCTTCATCTTGGACTGGATCAGTGGACAGCAGAATCTTCACTACTGAGGTAAAGTATGCGTACAATTTTACACCAAAGCATATGAATGTAATATAAATGATAAATAAATCAAATACTGGAACTTACTTTTGCAACTATGCAAGGTTGTTCTCAATCCTTTCCCAAATGGCTTCCTTAATTTCTCGCTCGTGGCATTGTTCCTCCTTATCAAGAATTATCACATCCTCTAAGTTCACGGTATGTTTAGAGTCTCTGATATGAAGATATACTGCAGAATTCTGTGCTTCGTTGGTGCTCGGCCTTCTATGTTGGTTAAGTCTGGCCTTTACAGATTTTTTTTTTCACCAACGTAGGTTTCATTGCAATTACTTTCACTGCATTTCAGTCCATAAATAAGATTGGAGCATTTCTCCTTTGGTGTTTTGTCCTTAACATGAACTAGTTTGCCACGAAGTGTATTACTTGGTTTAAAATATGTTGTAATGCCACAGTTCTTAAGGTCAATTTTGACCTTCTCGGAAATACCGGCGATATAGGGGATGGTTCGCCCGTGCTTTTGTTGGTCGCCCCCCTCCACTAGCGCTGTCGGTGTCGTGTTTCACGTGATCATCCCCAGGAATCAGATGCCTGTTGAAGACTGGTTATGGTCGCAAAGTCACATAGTTGCAAAAGTAAGTTCCAGTATTTGATTTATCATTTATATTTATTACAACTGGATGAATGAGAACATACATCTTCGCATATGAATGTAAATTGATGGATATTGTTTTACAACCATTTAGTTCGTTTGATCTTAGTGCAGATAGAAACCATTATCATTGACCAAACATTGCTTTTTCCACAGTGTTTTCTTTTTCTGCTGAGTAGTACTGTAGTTCTGAGGGTAGACTATAGGCTAGGACTAATTTTTGGGAGTCATATAATGAACTATGTTGGAATTTGTTTTAGTTTTGCTTTAGGATCACCTTGTTATATCCTTTTCTCTGTGAATTTATGTAACAGTTATAGTGAGCCTTGGAAAAAGTTCATCAAGGCTGTATAAGATATCATCATATTGATAAATTTAAGTTTTACAAGTCTATTTTCTTTTTAAAATGGAAGACAAAATCATCTAACCATGAGTAAAATTTGGACTTGTAAAATGTAAATTTAGCAACTTGAAGGTACAATGAGCCTTTAAGGGGGGAAAGCACATCACTCATTATTGCATTTTTGCAAATTTATTTTGTACCATAACTTTTGAACAAAGTGCTTAAAGTTAATAAAAGTATACATTTCCAGAAAGGAATTTTCACAAGGAACATGATGGTGATGTTGATTTTTAACCAAAAATCACATTTTTTGAGAAAATCACGAAAAACACATTTTTTGGCCATTTGGGTTTCCAACCAAGCTAAAAATATCATTTTTTGAAAAAAATGACCTAGGAATGGGTATTTCAATTCTAAATACTCACTCGCATGTTGCGTCTTTTTTACTTTTTTGGATTTTGGCCAATTTTTTTATGTTCATGCCAAATAAGGTCAAAAATTCACTTTTTTCCATTTTTGGCCATTTTTTGACCTTATTTGGGATGAAAATCAAAAAATTGGCCAAAATCCAAAAAAGTAAAAAAGACGCAACATGCAAGTGGGTGTTTAAAATTAAAATACCCATTCCTAGGTCATTTTTTCAAAAAATGTTATTTTTAGCTTGGTTGGAAACCCAAATGGCCAAAAAATGTGTTTTTCGTGATTTTCTCAAAAAATGTGATTTATAGTTATGGTACAAAATAAATTTGCAAAAATGCAATAATGAGTGATGTGCTTTCCCCCTTAAGCTTTCTGGTCAGTAAATGTGACTCACAATTTGAATTTATCATGTTTGTTATATAATTATATACTAATTGAGCAGCAGTTAAAGGAACTAGCCTAGATTCCACCTAGAATTAAGAATCTTATGGAAATGCTCTGAATAAAGCTTAAAAGTATAGTAAAATCCAAAAAAAGGCAAAAATTTACACACAAATGGCTCAAATTGAGAGAGAATTAATTTGCACTATATCATTCTTTGATGGTGGTGTGACTATCACGTGTTTCCTAAATCCTAAATATTTACCTCAGATGGATTTACCAGATAAAAGATCAAATGAAGCTCTTGGAGATCATCTTATACATAATAAAAGAGAAACAAATTCATCACAGGTGTAGAAGCAAGATATTTTCAAGTTTTCAAACTAGAAACACTGTTTTCACACCACTTTTTTTCTCCGGCGTAAAAAATTAAAGTAGGTGAAGAATAACAATTTTCTCCAAATTTCCTCAAAATCACGGAAAACTACTTGTAGGTTTTATTACTATAAACATGTTGTATGGATTCAAGTAAAAAATATGTAGGTAAAAAATTAGTGGGATGAATCTAGGCCAGTCCCTTTAAATCAAATGAAATTAAGTTATTTTCTTTTTGCTTCCTATGCCTCAGTCATGTCATAATCAATGATTAATGCTACTCGAATATCATAAATGAGTAGTTTAACAACCATTGGTAGAATTTATCAAATTGCAAACCATAGAAATTAGTCACTGAAATATTGTAAACCTATCTTTGTTTCATAACAGAACCATATTTTTCTCTTTCTTTTTCAGCTTCTCATGGGGTGAATTCAAGACAGAGACTATTGAACAAGATAGCTTAATGAAATACAAACTAGAGAAGACGCAAGATAGGCGCTACCTACTTCTGACCTTGGGAATCAAGCTGTGTAAAGGAAGGACGTGTCTCCCTGAAGTGATGATATTGGATAGATTTGCTACACTTGTACCAATATGTTCCTCTGAGGGTGCTTTGGAGTGGACCTATGATTTTGGTGAGTACTTGAGTCCTTGGGTTTCTTAATATCATTTTATTTTGTGTATATACATTCCTTATTAAGCATAAATGTACCAATTCAAGTAGCTAATATTATTTAGTGGCATTGGTGCGTCTGCATGCACATAATTTTGATGTGATTGATGAGTTCTTGTGGTTTCCTAGAAATGCATAGGATTTTCAATTGGTGGGTTGGAGTTTAAGCCCCCCCCCCCTGCTATGGCCAGCATCTGTTATGTCCCTTGGTAACAATTGCTTTAAAAATAAATAAAGAAATAAATACTGGGGATTTATAGTGCGCTATGCCTCCCAGATTTGTAATTCCATGAGGCCTCTGCACACTTTACAGGTGTTCGCTGACCACTGTGGCCCAAGTAAGCTCCATTCCACGCCAAGCATCATTTTAGGTTCTGCGGCAACCTCTAGGGGCGCTGAACCTTGATCAGCCCACATACGCACCATTGCTGCCCGGATCAGCTCCCCGAGTTTCGTACGGGTTTCCACGAGACTATTAGCAGTTAATTCCTTGTCCAAGGGAATATCAAGCACACTCAACTTTTGGCACCAGCAGGGCTCAAACTAGGGACCTTCCGCACTGCAAGCGAGCACCTTACCGTTTGAGCTAACTTGACTGCTTTGTCAACATTCCTTGTTAACCCTTGTGAAATTTCTACCATTAGTCAAATTGAATTATCATCAAACAATCAAGGGTTGCATTACAGAAGTGGAATGGTAAAATTTTACATTCAGCCGTTTTTAAATGATTCTTGTAATTGGCTATTAACATTAGCATTTCTTATAACCAACCAATCAGAAGTGCTCTTAGATGTCTTTAAGTGTCCAAAGAGATTAAGATGGTAATTCTCTTACATTTTTTTCTTACATACATACATACATACATAAAGTACTTATAATGCACCTTATCAAAAATATTCAAAGCGCATGACAATATAACTTACAACTAAAAACTAAAAACAATTACAATCTTAAACTACAGGTAATAACAAAAAGGCATCATCAAAACCAGAAAGTCAATCATGAGGAAACAAATGAGATTTAAGAAGAGACTTGAAACCAGTGAACATGGATGCTTCCCGGATATGCTGGGGGAGATTGTTCCATAAACGGGGACCAACAACTGAAAATGACTGGTCCCCAAAGCTGCGTTTTGTATGTGGTACATTTAGTCTTGTCTTATCACGTGAAGAGCGAAGCAGGCGAGGTCCAGTATTTATGGCAGAAAGTAGGCAAATGTCATCACGCAAATATATGGGAGCAGTGTTATTGATACAATTGAATATGTGTGTGAGCAGTTTAAAGTTCTTTCAATGTGTATTTTTTTCTCTATATTCCCTAGATGGTGCCTCTGCTCATTATGCAAGTGGACTCGTTGTCAACAGACTTGGAGTCAGTAGAGATATCCTAAAAACATCTATGTGTGGCGGTATGCCGGAAGAAATAATACCAATTAAAAGTAAGCTTATTATGTATTTTTTTCAAAAAATTCTAAAGAATAGGCCTCCCAAACCAAAAGCGGCTACTTGTGTGTGTCAGGCTTTCATCAAAGACTTGAAAAGACAAGTTCTTCCAAAGCAATTAGGCCAAAAAATTGTTGTGTTATCCTCAAGTGAAATTTTTTAAAAATTAGTTGGTCGTCCTAAAATATTCTTTATTATTATTTAAAAAAAACCACCCAAAGTGTCAAATTTGGGTGCATTTTCCAATATTTTCAACAACAAAAATTGTCAAAAATGCCCAATCTGAGGAAAATTGGGTGTTTTACTGACCCTAATATTTTTTTTAATTTTTGACTAGGATCGGTCGCTGAGGGCAACACAAAAACTTTTTGGCCTTATCTGACTCACTGATTTAGGGATTTAGTACTCTAATTCCAAAGGTACCCTAACCCTAATTGTATGATGTTATATTCTGTTTTCAAAATTTTATCAATTATTGCAGAATTTCTCGAATTAATAAAGGTTAAACTTGCAACATGTAATATGAAAGCAGTACTAATTTTTGTTTGATAATTTGTATCGATGAAAGAAATGATATGCACTGAAATCTACTTAACACAAAGTAACTGAAATTATTTTCGAGTGCAGGCAGTAATTCTTCATGGGTATCCCATAACTTAAATTTCTGATAATACAAAATATTTGTTGTTTAAAAACCCAGGTCCTCTTTAGTCTTAGAACCTGGTCCAGACACTTTACACTTGCTTATGTGATGGTAGACACAATTGAAGTGATATTGGAAAATTAAAACTCAAACATTTTCAATAGAGTTTGCCAAACAGGCATGCATATAGATTGGCCGCGCCCTTTTAAGAAAAGTTCAAAAGCCAAGAAAGTCCAAAGAAAAAAAATAGTCTGTCTCAGCTTCCCGCGTGCATAGGTTTTAAAAATCCAAACTTAGCCCATTTTTTTTTAGGTTTTTGAGAGATTTTCAGTTTTTTTCATCTTTTTTTCCTACTCCAGGAAAAAAAAGTTAAATAAACGGCCGCGAAGCAGCCGCAAAGAAAAAAATAGTGGCCGAAAAATGCAATTGAAAAAATATTCGGGAGTATTTCCGCATCCGCCTAGCCCTTTTTTACTAAAAAAAACACAAAACGCATAGCGCGTAGGGTTTTGACCTTAAGTAAGCTGAGACAGAGTTTTTTTTTTTTTGCCTAACACCATTCTTACTGAATAAGAAAATATGACCATGTTACTCCCATCCTGAAAGAGCTTCATTGGTTACCTGTCGATTTCCATATTAACTTCAAATTAAATGTTTTAGCTTTTGTGACTTTGAGGGCACACTTTCACCCTACCTTTCAAAGTCCCACTGTTTGGAATCTCTTCCAAATAACATTTACAACACTTCTTCCCTCAACCATTTTAAAGCAGAGTAAAAAATATATATCTTTCGCAAGGCATTTGCTGATTCCTATTTTGTCTTCTTTTTTGTGCTCGTTCTTTTTCTTTTTTGTTTACATGCCATCTGAGATCCTTTAGGGTGATTTTTGCACGCTATAACTTAATAAGAATGCTTAATAATAATAATTATTATTATTTTTTTGTAAATGTTCATCCACAGAGTGTCCTTGGATTAAAATCCCACATGAACTTGCAGACTACTGTTCTTTTGACCAATCATGTTCTGGGATTGGCTGCTGTTTACCCTTTGACCTTGGGGTCATTAAGAGGTCATTTACTGTCTGGATGATAATAGATGAATGTGATGGTGATTTGTTTAGACTTGGATTTGAAAATTGGCATATCAAGGAGAAGCTCAAGTCTTTCAGATACAGTAAGTGTAGATTTTATGCAAAGAACTATCCCCAACAAACAGTAAAACCTTGTTCTTGACTGTTTGACTTTTAAAAGTGAAGCAAAGAGGGATTAACGTGAATGTTAGTGAGCCTTGCTTTATTGCTCTTTAAATTTTGTGATTACTCTCGGGGACATCCAATATTTGGCCAGTGTGTCTCTTTCCAGAGCTATGTGCGACTAGCCATAGTTGCTGATACATGATGATGCATATGTATCAAATGTATATATTTGTAGCAAGTGTGTACACTTAAAGGTAAATATTTATTTGGATTTTCATCAGGAAATTAACCCAATGTAACCACCTTTCAACACCAAGCTCTTGGATTGATTAAAACATTGTTTAGGCCAAAGAAAAAAATAACTCTTGTCTCAGCTTCCTGCGCGTATAGGGTTAAAAATTTTACCGCATTGCTTTTTTTTAAAGGTTTTCAGGAGACTTTTTGCTTTTTTATTTTTTTCTTACATCGAGAGGGGGAAAAAATGATAATATTTGGCCGCAAAGCGGCCAAAAAAAAAATAGTGACACCTAAAAACGTAATGAAAATTTTTTCGCGTCCGCATAGCCTTTTTGACTAAAAAAAAATGTGTAGCGCTTAAGGTTTTGGGCCTAAGGAAGCTGAGACAGAGTTCTTTTTTTTGTCCTTACACTCATTGAAATCCCCATTAATGTAATGCTCACTGCTGATTTTTTT
>JXSR01S026860.1:6490-17280 GCA_000969725.1 Ophiothrix spiculata | reverse complement strand
TTCAGGGTTGATAAAGAATCTTGCTTGAGGAACTTTGTGGTGGCCTAACCGGGACTTGAACCAACAACATTTTGAATATAAGGTCGATTCTCTTAACACTGTGCTCAAAGAAATGGTTAGGTAAAGGATATGATAAAATGACAGTCAAAATTGCCAACATGACTATAGGTGATTTGATTGCTTTGGTCGATACCAAAAATGTGGACCCACTGAAAGCTGTAGAACTCGGCAAAGAACTTAGGAATCTTATGCTTGTATTGGTAAGTGTAGGATCTGATCTATTGAATCAGAATTGAAGATTTTGGCAAAGAAAATAATCTTAAGTGAAGCAACTTTGATTTAATGGAGTGAGCACCAGTGTTAAATACAAACAATCTGGTATCTACAATTAAGATTTGATGTGATGGGTAGAGTTTATTTGGATAATTTGCTGCAATGGATTGCCACAAAATGTAATATTTATGTTATGACCCTGTCCCTGGAATAAACCCTTGAAACATATCTTTCACTTGCCAATGGCTCTTGAAATTATTCTTATGTAAATACTTGGGATTTATAGTGCTCTATGCCTCCCAGATTTGTAATTCCACGCAGCCTCTGCACACTTTACAGGTGTTCACTGACCACTGAGGTCAAAGTAAGCTCCATTCCACACCAAGCATCATTTCAGGTTCTGCGGCAACTTCTTAAGTGTGCTAAACCTTGATCAGCCCACATATGCACAAATTGATGCCTGGATCAGCTCCCCGAGTTTCGTACGGGCTTCCACAAGACAATAATAGCAGTTAGTTCCTTGTCCAAGGGAATTTCAAGCACACTCAACTGTTGACACCAGCGGGGTTAAAACTCGGGACCTTTCACACCGCAAGTGAGCACCTTAACGTTTTAGCTAGCTTGAATGTTACTGACTTAAATGACACCTGAAAGTATTTTGAGATCCACTTACCCAAAGCTTGACATTAAAGTTAGTAGAATATGTCATTTTCAGCCATTGGAATGTTACGACAACAAGGACAGGAAGTCCAAAATCAGTTAAGCATTAAAAAGACAATACAAGATTTTCTCCTAAATAAATCTGAAATTGATGTAGATCATTAACGTCCTTCCAGGTTGATGAGGTTGTTGAAGCAGTGACATCTGGTTCTGCCGGGGACATCTTCCAGTCGTTTGATTTCCGTCTTCAAGGCACCATCACATTCCCAAGAAAGACTAGAAAGTTCTTTGAAATAACATTTAGCTTTTTGATTGGAGGTTTACTACATGTGGAATTTTGTAAGTATTGGTTTTATTTACAGGGCTGGACATTAGCACCCACCCGACAGCCAACGGCGGGTAACGTTGGTGTCGGGCGAGTAAAAATTGAAAGTTACCTGCCTGACATGGCAGGTAAAATTTTTCAAAATTTAAGTTTTATACAAAAAATAGCAACTTTTTGTAAAAACCACACAAATTTGTGGCAAATTTTTTAGACGTTAGGGCCTAGTGATGTTTTGTTTTGTGTTTAATTGTTGACATTTCGGGCAGGTAAACTTCTTGTCAGGCTGGTAATTTTAGAAAGTTACCTGCCCAACTGGCTAGTATGAAAAAATATCAATGTCCAGCCCTGGTTATTTATGGGACTGTTTATCAGATACCTCCGGTAAAGGTGGCATTTTCCATTTGAGATACAGTGCAAAATCTATGTAATGTAGTTTTCTGACAAAATTGGTATATTTGCAGATTTCAAATGTTAATGCTTTTTTAAAGTTGGTGCATGATATCAGCTTTCATTTCAACTCCAAAATCTTTGAAAATTAACATTTCCTAGAAGTGGTCCAATAAAAAATGTGCATTAATGAATCTACAATAAAACAGTATTAAACAGGTGTGAATTAACTTGAAGTTTCCAGTGGACGGTCACATATATGATTGCAATAATTATTTTGTACAATAAAACACAACATATTACGTTTATTTGTTATAAATTGCATTCATGTATGATCTTTGGCAAGCAGGCTGAACAAATCTTTCTGTCTGTTGTCCGTATACCATGTAGGCCTAATTCCATTTTTCAAACAATCACGATTATATTTACCTTTACTTCCTTGCATTAGTTGCCGGTTCCAATGGGTTTTTCACTATGGAGATTCCTGTAGAGGCTGGTATAATATCTATGAATGCAAAGGTATGTTACAATGGTATTCTTTACATCGGGATTAATAAAATAAATATAGGGGATTTATAGTGCCCTATGCCCCCCTGGTTGTCAATCCATATGATCTCAGCACGTTGTACATATGTACACTGACCACTGTGGTCAAAGTAACCTCCATTCCACTCCTAGTATAATTCAAGGCCGTTAAGCAACCTCTAGGACAACAGTTCCCAATTATATTTCCTCACAGATAAATTAGGATTAGATATATGTAACGAAAGAGAGCCTAATAGCCAAACACTCCTTGCTTAAAAGTAGATCAGCCCACATTTTATACCATCCCACCCAGTTTCAGTTCTCTAAGTTTTGATTGGTTTCTGCAATTAGCAGTAAGTTCCTTATGTAAGGGAATTTGTAATTTGCCTACAATTGTATCAGCAAAAAGTTACAACAAAGTATTAACAAGTTTAAATGTTTACAAGATATTTCAAAGTGAAAGGTTACAAAATATTTACAAGTGAAAGGTTATAAGATATTTACAAGTGTTAGGTTTCAAGACATTTACAAGTGAAGTGAAAAGTTACAAGATATTTTTAAGTAAAATGTTACAGGATATTTACAAGTGAAACCTTACAAGATATTTACAAGGGAAAGGTTTTACTTTCTTGTAAACCATCACCAGGTTCAGGGTTGATAAAGAATCTTGCTTGAGGAACTTTGTGGTGGCCTAACCGGGACTTGAACCAACAACATTTTGAATATAAGGTCGATTCTCTTAACACTGTGCTCAAAGAAATGGTACACATACTATTGAAAAATTGAAATGTGTTTTATAACTGGTAATGTTGTCAAGTGCATTTGACACTCTTTTTATCTGCAGGCTACTATAATCCCTGGTATTGGTATTGAAGTTTACGGTGGCGTCAGAGTTGGATTACTGCTGTATGGAGAATTGGAGATCATAGCTGAAGTTTTCAACACAAAATTCCCCATCACAGCTGAGATTTGGTTCAGCAAATTTCCACTGGATATTGCGTAAGTTAAACATAAAGTATCCCCATTATTATGAAATGGAGATATACCATTACAGCCACATTTTTGTTCATTTTCCTCTGAATATTCATTTGAAATATGCCTACAAATCTGTCTATCTTTTAAATAAATCCATTAGTATAAACAAAAACTTCGTGGGATTATAAGCTCTTCATGTGAATATACAAGAAAAGGTGTATATGCAATGCACTTTGATAAGTGGCAAGGGATTCCTAATCTTCAGTTTAAATCCTCTAAACAAAGCAATAATGTGTATAATAGTTTATCTGTGCATGTGCTAGCTCCACATTTAGAATTTGTCCTCACTATTGTAAACTTTTAACACCTTGTCACTAGAATGAAAAAAAACAACATTTAAATTTGTCCCCTATCTCTTGGTGGCTCTTGAATTGGTTCTTCAAGAGAAGCTGGTCCAAGACTGGACATTATACAGCAATTTATGCAAATTGATTAATAATGTCAGCTATTGCACTCACAACTTTAATGCATTTGGTGACACTTATACATTTCTCTCAAATGGGGTGATCTGTTCTTTGAAATCGTCTCCTACTTTTCTAAAAGTTCAAATCCTTGTTTCCTTAGATAAATGATGCTTTACCATTGACATTTCAGAATTCGTCTAGACTACATAGTGATACCATTAACCATCAGGATGCGAGCATTACTGACTCTCAAGATTCCCATTATTGGCCGGACTATCCTTTTGGCCATTGATCTCTTCAAGTTCTCAATGTCTCCACTTAAAGGCAACATCTTTGACATTCACACCAAAGATCCTGATGAGTCTCCACCAGATGTCAAGGAATTTGTTACACCAGAGGTAAGGGAAATCATATGGAAAAGTCCCGTGCATCTGCTCAACGTAAAGTTTACACCCCTCTTAAGTACGGCGAGACAGTTGTTAATTTGGCAGTCGTTGTTCTATCTTCTGTCACTATGAGTTTATTTTGATAAAAAGTTATTGCCTTCGCTCAGTATTGTCATCTTTAAAGTATACTTTATTATAAAAATCGTACTTCAAATTTTTTTTCTTATTAAGAAGTGCCCGCATTTTTGACCTAAAATTAATGTCCTCAAAAATCTGTTTTTTCAATGGCAAAATGGTCATTTTCAGCCACTTGTTCCTATATATTTTATATATTTTCAGACTTTTCCCTATAAATGTGACCGCCAATTAACCTGTCTGCCCTTTTTCGATTGCCTTCAGGTGGATCATGAATATTCAGAAGACTTAGCTTTCTAATGATATAAAATATGTCCTAATTGGTTATGAAGAACTGCCCGCGTTTTTGCTGTCTTCTCGGACATCGAAGTCAGAAAACAATCAGCTGGAATGAAATTTAGTGTACAGATATATGCTGTGCTCAGGCAAGCATGTCTGTGTAAACAAAACTTGTGCAGTGTATATGGAGCAGCGTTGAAATATTTATTGCTCATTTCAGGCTAGAAGTTTTTAATATGTCAAGCCTCTGATGTCAAGCTATTTAATTCTTAAAGATGTAGGTTCTTATCACTCATCCCCCAGGGCTCAACCGGAAGTAGTATATTTTTTGATGTCAAATTGAAGCTCATATTTTTCTGATTATAAATCCAAAATTTCATCTTCAAATTCTTTGTAGTTTTGGAGATATGGCATAAGCGTGAAATATCTTGGTATACCTATTTTCCATTTCTTATGTATTAACTCGCAAGAGTTGCCAACTTTATTTTGCCTCTGAAGAGTACAACCTAAGGGTTAAACCTCACAAAATGCATTTAAGAGGTCAAGGTCAATTGGTTAAAAGTAAATAATACACATTTTTAAATAGGGTCCTACACCTTTAAGGTCACTTTATATACTTTTAACTTATTACTTCCCTTGAGATAGCAACCTTGTATTCTCAGTACTCAACATATTTTAACTCCTAGCAGAGATTTCTGTTTGTGTATATGTACAAAATCACATTATGCAAATCTATTGTGAAAATCATTAAGCTTCGCAAGAGCACAACTTTGACTTCTATTCATGATAACACTTACAAGAGACTCTTAACTAACTTATGATTAGACACAAAGGTCCATATAACACGATAAGGTAGCTCTGGACTAAGTAAAATTTGGTCCCTGGAAAAATAACACATTTTAAAGAATCTGAGATAATTCATATCCTTGCTTAAAGAGTTGTACTGAAATTTCTATAATTTGATCATTTTTGTTTTAAATCTTTGGCATTTTCTTCCAAAAGAACAAAAATTGGCTTAGTCCAGGAAACCAATTTTTGTTGTAAAAATATTTGCAATGTTCTAAATCGGATAAATGAATCAAATACTAAAAGTTTCAGTCTAAATCTTTAAACAAGAATATAAATTTTCCCAAGATTTCTCCCCAACTGTGTTATATTTCATTCATGGTGATGCTCCTAACTACATCCGCAATATGATCTCGCCGTCCATCAACAGATCTCTTCGCTCATCAAGTCAGCTTGCCCTACAGCCCACACCACTTGTCAAAACATCTTCCTATGGTGATCGGACTTTTGCAGTGGCAGCTCCCAAGCTCTGGAACGGTATCCCTCACCCTGCTGTTTCAATTTCTCAATTCAAAGCTACTCTGAAAACTCATTTGTTCCATTAACTGCTTCTTTGTTGCAATTTTTTGGGGTTTCTGTAGAGTATTTGTAAAGTATTGTGTAAAGTATTATTTTATGTTTTGCGCATCAAAACCTTTGTATCTTGCGCTTTAGAAATGTTGTTAATTATTATTATTATTATTATTATTATATTTCAAAGGATCAAATTTCACTTAATCTGGGAGTAATTTAATTCTGTTTTGTGCAAATAAAGCCTAGTACAATTGAATTTAATTAATCAGACTACCAGATGAGCATTGGAGCAAAACAGCCTGTTATTATCATGGGAGTAACATAGTTTAATTTTCTTATTTATATGGGCATTTTCGCGGTAACGGAAGGACAATCACAGAATTTTTCTGTACTTCAAACTTATACATTGCCAAAATTGAATTGGATAAAATAAAACTAATTGCACATTTAGTTGAATATACCTGAAAATCATATTCAACAGGAATTTTTTCATAAAAATTTCTCTGTCGCAAAATATGCATTTTAATGAGGTCGGTTACGGAAGGACAGCAAAACGGACATGGTTTTTCACCTCGAGTACATTTTTGAAAATGTTTATGAAATTTATGAAGAAATTTCATTTCAAAGTTACTGAATGCATTGCTTGGTGTTTCTGCAATAGTTTGCTACATTCCACTTCAAAATATTCCCTACGGTTATGTTTTAACAATGTGAAATGTGAAGGGATCATGGTAACGGAAGGACGGTCACGGAAGGACAATTTGTCCGCTGATTTTTGGGTGCTCTGAAAAGTAAAGCCTGGTCAGGATTAACAAAAAATACAACCTCATGTGTAAATTTGATCCTTATTTAAGCCATTTAGAGCAATAACACCCAAATAAACAACCAATAATGGGTTGAAAAAATTAAATAAAAATTACTACTTTTCATTATGAAAATCAAGAAATTTGACCAAAAATTAGGTTTTTTAAAGAAATTTCATAGACAATTTTGTTCAGTCTTTTCAAAATTAGGTTCATTTTAAAGAAGTTCAAAATAGCTTTCTTTTGATACCAAATATATGGTAGTAGCATTTTTCATTGAAAAGTTACATCCTTTTTTCAACATTTTTCTCATGTCCACTTTTTCGTGAAAATGGCCATGTAATAATCAGACTACATTTACTTATTTTTAATTTGTTTTAGGGAAGTGGACGCAAACGGCAAGCAGATGGCGCTGTCATCGCTGCAGCGAGTAAATCCTGCAGTGTGGAACAAGTACCCAACCTAGACTACACCGAAGCCTCATTTAATCTAGAGGTTGAAGCATCAGATAGCAAAAGTCTTGTGAAATACTACTATGCCGTGGGGTCTTCCCCAGGCAGCCAGGATGTCTCGGCTAAAGAAGAATTCAATGGACCATCAGAGTTGATTAAAAATGTAGGTATTTAACCAGGCCTTTCAAACCCAAATTTTGAGATGCCTTCTTCAGAAACTTTTCTTGTTTATATACCTAACATGTACGTTTTCTTTTGTAACCAGCTGATGGTCAGTGATAAAGCCGGACTACATCTTAGGCTGGACGTCCAAAGACATTCGCTCGCCTGAGAGACATTCGCTCGTGATATTCGCTCCGACATATTTGCTCAAATTAAGAGTGAATGACACTTAAAATGATTGGATATTGGTTAAATCGATGAAAACATCAATGAAACTAATGCTTTCACCTATTTAACGAATATTGTGTTATCATTACAATGTAAATAATAATTTTCTTCCATTTGAGAGAAAAAGTCAGAGCGAACATCGCGAGCGAATGTCTCTCGGGCGAGCGAATGTCTTTAAGCGCCAAGCCTTATTTTCACATGTCATGTTGGATGTATACATTTCATCATGTGAGTGCAAGAAAGTCGTATCTGTGAAAGCTGCCATGTTTCATAAATGTGCATTGCACTCTGTACAAAGTCTAGTCTAGGGTCAGTGACTCACCTAAAGAACCATTTCAAGAGCCACTGACATATTGGAGAGAAAAATTGAGGGATTTAAAAAAAACAAGGTGGTAAATATAACATATGGTAGCCATTGCAGATACAACTTTTTTGCACTCACATGATGATTTGTTACGAACCTGTCATTAACAAAATCCTGTGAAATGGGTAGAAGTTTTAGACCTTGAACATTACACCCCTTTCTATTCACTATTTGAGTAACACCCCCTCCCCGGGTTTTGGGCAGTGCTGGTTTCAGAGTTGCCTGTCGTGTTGTCGTACAACCTGCGTGACGTCAAGAATTTTAAGTGCGCAACCTCGACCTTGTCGCATCTCGAAAATTTTGCTTGCCGTACGACAAGCCGATATATATCGATTACCCCGTCGTGATATTTTGAGTTGGAATAAATTCAACTTTTCTTGCGACAGACCATTGTGGCATATGCAAATGTGTCGTGCTACATTACGACTACTCAAAATTGAGAATGTTTGGGCGTCTGCCGCAACATTGTGTGCTGCAATGACAGCTACTCTAAAACCACCCTTTATGTTATTTAGCATCATTCTGTTATTTTTTTCTTCTCCAGCAATTAGTTGGTGGCATTCCTGTCTACTTCTCGGTTTTTGTTCAGAACAGTGAAGGTCGTGAATCCGTAGCAACATGCATGCTTACAACCTATGACCTTGACCTGCCAATAGGTCGTGTGGACGCAGAGAGCAGATTCACAAGTCACCCTCACATCATGCGAGGTTCAGCAGTTGTGTTAGACGACTCGGATATTGTAATGCAGTATGAAGGAATCGGATTTGGAACTGGTATATGGGGTGACCAGCTTATACCATGGACGGATGCGGAGCTCGTTAAACGAGTCGTGGATGCTACTAGAAGTAAGTTAAAATTTCATTTTATTCTTTTTTTTTCTGGTCTTTTTGACATGAATATATGTTTTGTAGGTTTTGAAGGAAAGTTTGAAATGATTTAAATTATTTTCAACAAATTTGCTTCATGAATTATTTTCTACTTTATCTAAGATTTTACACAACCCTTTTACCATACATGTTATCATTCATCCACGCTCCACTAATAACATAAGTAATTTGAACAAGATGAATTTAGGGTCTAAACATCGCCCGAGCCGAGCAAGGACAAGACAAGATGTCTGACCTAAGCTTATTCGATACCTTGGACGAGCAGTCATTATTAATTAAGTACAGGATATTATTGACAAATATATTACTAGATTTTTGCCACGGATGAGAGAAATGTAAAGGTAGGATGAGCAATTACTAGGCCTAATGCCTCGGGTGGCCTGAGCAATTGCTCATTTATAAATTGATTATGCCCCTTACCAACTATACATTCCTTTTTACTCTCTTTTAGTAGAGTGTAACCTAAAATACCAGTTTCTCAAATATGTCCCGAAACGCTCCAAGCATGCCACTTGACAGTACAAACTTGTATTATTTATTTGCATTACGTAAATATTTACTGGTATAATGTGTAATGTTAATTCTGCTACTAGCTTCTGATGAGCAAGAGTTGGCCTTTAGGCCTCCCTTGCGAAACAAATATGTCAAGCATGTAAGTTGATATAACAAAGTCTATAACTTTTGCATTACATGGGTATATATAAGTACAGTGCTATCACCTCCCTTGGAAAATAGCATTTGTTTTTTCATTGTCATAACAATTGCATATTTTACATTTTCAGTGGAGACCATGGAATTATTCACAGATCCCAAGAGAGGCAGACTTGTTACAGACAAAGTTCTGAAAAAATTCTCTGGATTCTTAAAGCCTATTTACTGTGCTCATGAATGTCTCAGGATTGACCAATGTTTAGGCATCAACTATGATTATGATGTCAATACTGGCACTTGTGAGTTGTTGGCAGAATTGGAGAGGAAAGGAGTCGAAGTTCATCAGGTAGGTAATGTTCTTTTTGTTTTTGTATTTTAAGCTTTTTGATTTACTTATGTTATGTTTATGCATGCATTCAAAATATCTTTCTAGCTAATACCTTTTAAGTAATTTTAGGCCTTTGTAGCCTGTCGTTTATCTTCTCAATATCATTTTGTCCATGTTTTTGTTGTTTTAGGATTACTTGTGGGGGGACTTTACAGATGATATCAATTTTCATTTTATCATTTTATTAGTTGCAGCATTTTCTTAGCTCTAAAATAACAGTTTATTTGTTGAAATTGATCAAGGCGATCCAATTTTACAATAGAAAATCTGCTTGAAATTTGTATTATATCCTTTATTTTTTGCTTCCTATTTTGATCATTTTCTTGAAAACTGTTCTGTCACAAAGTCACCCTTTTCGGGGTGAGGCATCACATATATTTGATGATATTGTAATAAAACTGATTTACCTTGGTTTGAAAAGATAAAACAGAGATGTTTGTGCATTATTTTTTTTGCGGATGTGAAAACAAAATTATGCTTGCAGGTTGATGGCCAAAGATCTACTAAAAGACACTATTTTGTTTTTTCCTCTTGTGATTCCTATTTTGGCACTGGCCACTCACAACATTGCATGTCATATTAATTTGGACACCATGTTTTATTTTTTCCTCTCAGGATTCCTACTTTGCCCATTTTGAGCATCTTGGTGTCAATTTGTCCACAATGGGCATAATGAAAATTATGCCAGCATATCAATGGCCCAAGATCTGACTGCTTTTATGTCAAATTGCATGTCATATTAATTTGGACATCATTTTTTTACTTCGTTTTTCCTCTCAGGATTCCACTTTGCCCATTTTGAGCGTCTTGGCACTGGTCATGCGGTGTCAATTTGTCCACAATGGGCATAATGAAAATTATGCCAGCATGTCGATGGCCCAAGATCTGCCTGCTTTCATTTTATATTACATGTCATATTAATTTGGACACCATGTTTTATTTTTTCCTCTCAGGATTCCTACTTTGCCCATTTTGAGTGTCTTGGCACTGGCCATGCGGTTCAATTTGTCCACAATGATCTGTCTCTACCAGACAACCAACTACATTGGATTCAGCTTGATATGATTAACTATGTTGGTTATGAAGA
>JXSR01S026858.1:91865-107709 GCA_000969725.1 Ophiothrix spiculata | reverse complement strand
CAATGTGGGTACTGTCAAGCACCCAATGTGGGGTACTGTCGAGCACCCAATATGGGTACAGTAACTGTCAAGCACCCAATGTGGGGTACTGTCAAGCACCCAATATGGGCACTGTCAGGCACCCAATGTGGGTACTGTCAAGCACCCACATTGTCAGGTAGATGTGGATGTGGATGCTGTGAAGCAAAAATCTTAGTAGATACAAGTTGAAATGCATATATACATGTCTTTACTACCAGTTGTCCTAATCTCTAATGCAACATATGCATGCGTTTTCCAGGTGATGTAAGTGGCTGTGTCATCAACACTTGTGGCTGGGTCAGAAGTGATGGGTACGAATGCATTAAGCATGCAGCTAAAGCTTTTGAAGGTAAGGGGCAGGGAAGGGGTATCCAAATTTGGTCTGAGTAGGGATGTGCTAATTCAATATCCAAAATGGTACCCATTGAAGTACCAATTTCAAATAGAGAGATCTACCTATATGCCAATCAGCCCAAAATAAGAAAATTTCCTGTGGCTTTTCTGTTTTCAGTAACAATTTTCATTATAACTTCACCCAATATACATTTGTAATGAGTACCCTTTGGAGTAAAAAAAGTATACTGGATGGCCTGTATTTATACAGGTTTGAGTGCCCATCTCCATTTCTATTCCAAGCAGTTGGCCAGACTTCATAATGGTAATTTTTGGCAACTGGGTGGTCAGAAGCACCAGAGAGGTTATGCTCAAGGCAAGCCTCAAATTCGAAATTTTAGGGGGCAGGCCACTATGGCCTCGAGAAAAACAACTTTTCAGGGGCACTAAGGCCACTTAGTGAGGGCACCGATGCCATTATTAGTTTTAAATGAAGGGCACTGAGGCCCCATTTTTGAACCAGACCTTGTCCCCCCCCCCCCATCTGATCCGCGTCCCTGTTACATTAATTTTGTTTCAGCTGTTATAAACTTCTGAATGGGGTTAATTAAGGTTACCAGTGCAGTTCTCTGTTATTAATTCATATTGTTTTATCACTAAAAAGTGATAAAAGTAGTTAAACAGTAACAATAACTCACCAAACTGAGTCCCCCCCTATAAACCAAAGTCCCCGATATTTGTCCCCCCATCTGACTTCATCCCCGACGGGGACCGGCGGGGGACGAAATTTTTTTTGTCCCCCCCCCCCCATGAAAAATTTAGAGAAAAAACCCTGCTCTTTGGTAAACATCATGTACAAGTTTTCAGTAATACAAAAACACATTTTACTAAAAGTAAATGTTTCATGGTGCTTGCTCACTTTACTTAAATCTAAACAAGCTATTAACACACAATTAGTAAACACGTATTAAAGGGACAATTCATGATCCACAGCCTCATCCAAGTGGCCACTTTTACCAAAATTATGTTTTTAGCCGATAAGGACCTCAAAACCAGGGGTCACTTATATCAAAAAACCTTACTAATTAACCAACTTAATAAATAAATAAATAACTTGATAGATAAATAAATTGCTTGATAAATAACTTAATAAATAACTTAATTAAATAACTTGATAAATAAATAAATAAATAACTTATTAAATAAATAAATACATTACTTGAGAAATAACTTAATAAATAAATAAATTAAATAACTTGATAAATAAATAAATAAATTACTTGAAAAATAAATAACTCAATAAATTACTTGATAAATAAATAACTTAATTAAATAAATAACTTGATGAATAAATAAATTACTTTATAAATTAATAACTCAATAAATAAATAAAAAACTCAATAAATAAATAGATTAATTAATAAACAATGAATGTATGAACAAATGAATAAATAGAACTAAAAATGTAAAAAAATTTCATTTTGGAATATGGTGCCCCTCATACAGAAGGATATGTAATCAACAAAATCGTAATATTTGCTTCCGATTTCAGGCAGATATTAGCCTTTTTAAAAAGATATTCACTCCCTTTATGTATAAATATGTTTGTTTCTTAAAAGCTATTTCATTTATAGCGAAATTGCATAATATATCCAAGTTTGAGCACCACATTTTTGCTATAGGCAACAGTGTATTGGTTGCAGAATTCAACAGCCATCGGCGACTTTGTCATTTTAACAGACAATTTAAGACGGTGATTTTTCGAATTCTTAGGTTGATTTCACTTATAATTCTGACCAAAATGATATTTGTTTTTGTTTTAAACATAATTACATTTAAAGAGAAGCGTACGTTCCACACAGTGTCTAAAGGGCATCACGGCTGCAACCAAAAAAGGGCACGGCCATCGTGGCTGTGACATGGGTTAATTTTTCAAGGGGTTACGGCAATCCACCGAAGGCATCACGGCAAATGGCCGCGTGGCCGTGGTTAAATTCGAGCCCTGGCTCAAGGAAACAATATGCACCCCCTCAGAAGATTCAAACCAATAGGCCAATAAAAGCCTAATGATTAAGAGTGGGTTGCTTATACCACTGAACCACATGCATCTCTTAAACAGTCCTTTCCCAAAATTAATGTCCCAAAGTTTTTGAGATCCATTTGAAATTCAAATACACGTATGCGTGTTCCCGCTGAGGTTTTTGAGCTTGCGCCAATTCAGCCAATATGTGCTTGCACCAAAATTAATAGCTGAGGCAAAAATTTGCTAGATAAACAAAGACACTAATTTTCCTGGCTCCTATGGTGTAAGAATGAACACTGCAAATGTGAAATTGTTTTTAATTTGGATTTTGTTTAAATCAGAAACCACATTTCCTCATGTGAGTGCAAGAAAGTCGTATCTGCAATAGTTGCCATTTGTCATTAATTTGGATTGCACACTGTTTAATCTCTAGTCTTAATTCAGTGGCTCTTGAAATGGTTCTTCAGGTGACACCGTCACCTAAAGAACCATTTCAAGAGCCACTGACATATGGCAGAGAAATTTTGAGGGATTTTTCATATTGTAGTGACTAAAACAAATAACTTAAGGCAGCCATTGCAGATACGACTTTCTTGCACTCACATGACGATTTGAAAGATAGGTGAGTGTCATTTGTACTACAAGATCCCACCCCTTGAATTTTTGATGGATGATGGAGAAATTTACCAAATAAACCTTGAAAAACATGTTTTACCCAGCTCATTCGATTGTATTTCTTATGAAATCCATTGATTATAAACTCATTTTTTTCTTCATACAGTTGATGTGATTATTGTGTTGGATCAGGAAAGATTATACAATGAGTTAGTCCGAGATATGCCGTCGTTTGTCAAAGTAATACTACAACCAAAGTCAGGAGGGGTAAGTTGGGTTTTTTTTGTACATTTGTTTGGTTGGTTTTTATGTGGTGAAATGATACATACAATACAAAGATCGTTACAATTTCATGCGCAGATATCAATATATAAATTACTCAAGAAAAATAGAAGCAATAAAAAAAATAACGGCTAATTCATCATGCCCTGATGGCCCATAAATTTGGTTAAATATGCCAACTCATTTCTAACGGAGTCCTCAAAATAAACAAATTGCTTGGGAAATGGTTAAAAAAGTAAAAGACAAAGAGAGATTAATGAAAATAAGTTAAACATTTTCAACCAACTCTTGATTCATTGAAGTTCGAAAAAGTGCATTTTGAGGAATTCTTGTAAGTGATTGACTTGGTGGTACTGGGTAAAGAATATCAGTAAAATGTAGGGTTAAGGTTTTAACTGCAAGGCTGGTAACTCTGGGCACATATTTTGTGAGCTAGTGCAAGTACGATGTATATTAGAATCGGATATTATTTATTAAAAATGGTACAAATACATGGGCCTGATGAATGAAAAATGTTGAACACGTGATCAAGATGATCAATTATAACAGCAAAAACACACCAAACATTAAAGTTAGGCCTAAAAAAATAATTGTTTGATTGGCGTAACATAGAAAACAAATAGTAGGTCAGATCTTTTTTTTTTAATTATTTTAAGTCTATGTTTCACATACAAGAACACATAATATACGGCACATATACAAAAACATCTTCACTTTTTCTGTAACACATCTTTTATTTGTCATTTTGAATGTCCTGCAAACCATATCTCAGGCCTGCATGAATCGATCATTCCCATCAAATTTGGATTTGGATTTGGAGGTTTATTAAGATGCTCAAAAAATAAAAATATTTAGGGTCGGTGGTAAAAATAGGGTCGGTCGGGTTACGCCAATCAAACTTTTTTTTAGGCCTTAGATCATTACTTTTAAACACAGAAAAAACCCTGCATGTTTCCTCTTTTAAATGCCCATGTTGAAAAATTATAAAGATTTGATGGGTGATTACAGAATTATTTGTAGTTTAATCAACATCATCACAGCACTACCAATTATACCCATCCTGGTAATTATTGTCTCAATTACAGAATTTTGAAATCATGTTATAATTTTCAACAAATATATTAACACAAATAGCAAGGACATTTGACACCTGTAATAGACCTATAAAATAGGACTTTTCAGAAATTTATGTAGTGTATTTTACTATATATCAAATGGTTTAAAACAGCAACAAAAAAAACCCCATTCCATAGTACTCGCAGCTACCTTTTTGATATTTTAGTGTTGTAAGCATTTTAAGCCAAGATTTTGAACATCATTACGCAGTAGCTATATAGTTTATCTATGAAGGTAACAAGGTTAAATATCATAATCCCCATTTTTACTATTTCCCCGTTATTTTTGCAGGTAGTAGAAAGATCGCAACAATTCCGTCGTTCAGCAAGAGACGATAGAATACGAGAATATTTCTACGGTTTCAGGAATTGCCTCTTTCCTCATTCTTTTCAAGTGCGCTTCTCAGATGTTGAAATCTTCAAAATTGGAGGTAAATATTTGCAGGCCTGTAGTAACGAGGGATACAGTGGGCCTTTGTACCCCACAAATTTGAAAATTTGCAGAAAAATCCACCGAAAAATACAAGAAAGGCAACAATAAGAAACTCTCATGCCCAAATTATCATTCATATAAGGTTGATTTTTAGGAAATAAACTACATCAAACATTTACAAAACTTCTTCCCACTTGTCACTTTTTCAGAAAGACTGAATTTAGTTTTGGGCCACCAAAGTGAACATGTTATGTTCAAAAGGTCAACTTTAAAAAAAACTCCCTCCCCACACACAAAAAAAAATTATCACTGAATTCTTTAATCCTATCAGTTGAAAGCAAAGTTATATTGCTGTATTACATTACATATAAAAAAAAATATCACTGAATTCTTTATTTAACAAAATTTTTGTTTTGGTTGAATGTGTTGTTAATCAGTAAAGCTAGGAGGAGTACGGTGGGGTATTGTACCCCACAAAATTTGACAATTTGCAGAAAGGTCCACCAAAAAGTGAAAGAAGGTCAACAAAAACAAACTCCCAAACCAAATAATCCTTCATATAAGGTTAATTTTTAGGTAATAAACTACATCAAACATTTGCGACAACTTTTTTCCACTTGTCACTTTTTCAAAACGACTTAATTTAGTTTTGGGCCACCAAAATAAACATGTTATGTTCAAAAGGTCAACTTTTAAAAAAACTCCCTCCCCACACACACAAAAAAAATATCACTGAATTCTTTAATCCTATCAGTTGAAAGCAAAGTTATATATATTGCTGTATTACATGTATCAAGTCTAAAATAACCAAGGAAGTTATAAAGGGGAACAGGTTTTCTCCGCCATTTTGATTTCACCGCCGTGTAAATCCTATGGGACGGCAGCCATCTTGGATTGTCGCTCATGAAGGGTGAGTTATTGTACCTCCGGCATTTTACGGCTCCGCGTGCAACACTTCGAGAGTCTTCGCACCGGATTAGCGGGAAAATTGGCATACTTTAATCATAGCAAGTCGCAATGCACGCTACATGAAACGCAGACACGGTTTGCGTGTGAAACAAAATGCATACGCTTTATATGCGTCAGGTTAAGATTTACGCCATCTGCCTGGATATCGGGTCAAATTCTGAATATATCCGGAGGTACAATAACTCTGCTCCATGAGCGACACAAGATGGTGGAGAAAAACGGTTCCCCTATATAACTTCCTTGAAATAACAGATTTCCCTTCAAACACATAATACATATTTCCTGTTCCTGTGAAATTTTATCAGTTTTTATCAACAAATTGTTTAATTTTCAGTTAATTATTGTTTACCATTCAATTATCCTGTGACTTCAATATTTGTTTTCAAATTTTTGTTTTGGTTGAATGTGTTGTAGATCAGTAAAGAGAAATTCTGTGTAGTGGGGCTGTGTAGGGTGTGTTGGGGTGTAGTGTGCCTGAAAATACTCACTTCTGGGGACACATTCCTGTTTCTAACTAGTCAACCAGGGACATCTTCCAACTGGGAGAGACTTCATGCCCAGACTTCTCTTAGGCTAAAAAGCGTAAAACGGGGGTATTCCAACCGGGGACATAACACAGGGGTGTGATATTGTCCTTTGATGGTCGGCAAAAAATAAATTTTTAGCCGCCATTGCTGTTCCTTGGAATGGCGATAAAAAACTCAAAGGTCAAGGTTTGTCCCCGCTTTCCACAAAGGGAAGGGGTGGGTGGGTGGGGGTGCGTGTGTGTGTGTATGATGGTATCCTTGAAGGTTTGGCGGATAAGGTTCGGCTGATTTGGGAGTGAGACCTATTATGCTTCATTTCATTAAAGGTATATTAAAAACCGTCATTGCAGCAAATATAATCAGCTGAATTACAATAATTTTATAATTTTGACACAAAAAACAATCATTATAGCAAAAAAATATGCTGCAACAAATGTTTGCAAGAAACTTATCTTCACTACTTTTTAATTCGGTATTGTTTACACCTTCCAAGAAGTAAATTTGTAATCCCTGTCTTTGTTCTCATGCAATTGTTTCTTAAATATCTCTTGCAGGAGATTAGTGACTTATAAACAAAAATTCCAAACCCATGTACTGTTTTCTATAAACTTGTTGACTGTTTTTCTTTCCAGCCCCAGCTGTGCCTAACTCATGTCTACCTCTGGGAATGACTCCAGAAGATAACCAAACTAAACTTGTTCCTGTGCAACCGAGTAAGTCAGTTGTGCTATTTCCACTGGTTAGATTTTTCCAAATTGTAACTGTCACTTTTTCATCAATTTATCATTAAAGGAGTATGGTCCAATTGCTTCAACTTTTTTTTTCAAGCATTTTGAGATTTTGATACCAAAATATTGCTCTTATTTTTCTCATAATCCATGTGATATTTCACAGCTGAGTTATGTTCTGTTTTTGAGATATAAATAAAAATGTGTCTAATTATAGTAACTCCCTTCCACACCAAGCATCATTTCAGGTTCTGTGGCAACCTCTTTTGGCACTTAACATTGATTAGCCATTATAATGCTCTAACAATCTTCTGTCCTATACCACTTCACAGTAACTGTGAATCCAATATAATCACATATCAACACTGAATGTGAAACTTGGCCATCCAAGTTTTTCCATTATCATGCTTTGAGGTGTCCAAGTGTGGGAAAATATTGGATCCAAAACATGATAATGATAAAATTTGATGATTTACGCCCGATATTTATTGGTCTCGCTATGAGTTTTAAAATATTGGGCTCGACTGCGTCTCGCCCAATATTTTTGCAACTCATAGCTCGACCAATAAATATGGGCTCAATCGATCCAATTTTATACCAAACTTGGACTCCAATTCCTTCTTCCTCTACTATCACCACTGATAAATGCTATTGTTCATGTTTTTTCCATTTTTTTAAGACTGGATTTTTTTAAGAGTTTGGATGTCAAATTTTCGTGTTCCAAATATGTGAGTTTCAAAGTTTTGAGTTTTTAATTTCAGAGTTTCAAATATGCGAGTTTTAAATTTTTGAGTTTCAAATTTTAGAGTTCCAAATATGTGAGTTTCAAATTTTCAAATTTTTTAATTTCCGAGTTTGAAATATGCATATGCGAGTTTTATATTTTTCGAATTTCAGATATGTGAGTATCAAATTTTTGAGTTCCAAATATGTAGTTTCAAATATGCGAGTTTCAAATTTTCGAATTTCAAATATGCGAGTTTCAAATTTGCAAGTTTTTAATTTCCAAGTTTCAAATGTGCGAGTGTCAAATATATGCATGCAACTTTCAAATTTTTGAGTTTCAAATTTTTGAGTTTTTAATTTCCGAGTTTCAAATATGCGAATTTCAAAACTCAAATAATACACATTATTTCCTGAAGTAGATACCTTAACCTATTTTTTTCATAAAAACTTCCACATGTTAAACGATTTTTAACTGGAAATATGTGTACTGATATAGGACAAAAGATTGTTAGAGCATAATAATGATAAAATTGAATTCAGTAATTCGTCCAATACACAGATATATTAGTCTCGCCATGAGTTAGAAAAATAACGGACTCGACTGCGTCTCGTCCGTTATTTTTCACAACTCACTCGACCAATATATCTTTGTATTGGACTCACTGAATCCAATTTTATACCAAAATATGCACCATATTGCTATCCAGATTAAAGTTATACTGGCCACCTCCATCTTAAATCTTGCACAACTTCATATAAGCAAATCATTTTTGGATTTGTTATCAGTACAAATAAATCAACTAACACCTTGGTCACATAAGCCACAAGCAGCCGCAACGCCGGTATGACACCGATGAATGATTGCGATGCCCGGTTGGACACCGGTGGTTATGTGACCATAACTGAAGACATCGTATACAAACCGCAAGGTTTTAACTCGGAATTAAATTCTTGCGGCATGCTTCCGGCGTCTCTACGGCTCACGGACTCATCGGTGTCCGATCAGCGTCTGCTGAATTGACGCCGTAAACACATCATTAACCTCGCCGCAAGGTTATGTGACCAGGGTATCCATACTGAATTTTTAGGAAATCTATTGAATATGTTTCTCAGAGGAAACCTCTTAAGGAAATATGTTTGTTTGTTTTTTCAGGTCTAGAGTTGGCTCATCATCTCGTTAGTGTAAGCCTTGCCAAGGACAGAAAGGATGATCTGATCAACACAAATGTAGCAGGATTTATATGCATGTAAGTCATTCTGTAATTCTTGAAAAATTCTCATGTAATTAAATCAAACGACCCGGTGTACAGCATATATGTGGCTGATAAGAATACTCACACTGACTGCATTGAAATAGCTCCGCTGGTATGTGATAATATGGTAAATATTTATCATTTATGGATACATTGGTTGCAGCAAGAGTCTATTTTTAACAGTGCTACTCGATGAATATTATTAATGTAAAGAATATTTAGAGATGGCCTATGTGCTTTACCTTAGCAAGACTATCTGCAACGCGTTGTACTATGCAATGCTGATTGAAACGACACGCATAGCTATCAATCAAGCCAGGGAAACGACAAATTTAAATTTGATTTCAATGTTATAAAAAATATAAAAATAACCATTTTCAAACCATTTTTCCTGGCATTTTCAAGTTTTTGCTATCAACATACGCATGTACTGAGTGCTAAATTTGTTATCCCTTGTTTGTTTTCATGCAATACGAAAAATATTATGGTTTGGATTCGTATAACACTCGGCTGTCAACCTCGTGTGAAACGAACCCAAACCATTAATATTTTTTCGTATTGCATGAACAAACAGGGGATAACTAATAATATCAGTGCACCTGGGGGTAACTGATATTTGTGTCCAGGTAACCACCCGAGTTCCGAAGGTTCCAAGGTGACCCTGTGTGAGACCAAAAATTGGCAACAATGGGTGAAATGATACCCTATCTGAGACCATAAATCTACCATATCTGTTCGAATGAATACCCTATCCGGGACCATACCTGTTCAAATGAATACCCTATCTGAGAACGTACGTAAATGTTTAAAATAATTATTACAAGAAAACTGTACACCATTTGAGCACTTTTACGAAGTGTTTCGAGGTATTTGAAGCACTTTTATTGGCAATCTAAGGCACCATTGTCATTAATTCAACCATTCTTTCTTTGTTTGATACCCTATCAGAGACTACAAATTCAAGGTCTCACCTTTTTGGTAACGTGGCTGGTTACCCTGTCAGAATACCCAGTTATCCCCCCCCCCCTCCCACCGGAACTTTGTGGATTTTTGATTTGAAACAGATTTGTGTACTTCCTGATATCATGTATTTCTCACTCTACTTTATGGATACGTTGTGCCAGTGTTCAGATTTATCATGGTACAGACCTACTACCAAATTGTTATTGGAATTTGATTTTTTTGGACATTTAAGTACTTTGATATACTCCACTAAAAGGTGCTGCCAAAAATAAAGCTTATGGTAAGAATTGATCTATATAATAAATGATGAGAAGTTGCAAAAAAATTAAAATGAACTCCTGGGAATCAACTGCTCAGCAAATGTTGTTTTAACTTTCAGCTCTGATGTGACCATCTTTAATATAATAAATCTCAATATTTTATTTTGTTTCTTTTTTTACAGAACCAGTGTAGACATGGAAAGACGGCAGTTTACGGTACTCTCACCTGCGCCACGGCCGTTGCCAAGGAAATATTTAATATTAAGCGAAATACAATTCATGGACATCAAATAGATGAAATATCAAGAATGTTTTTTATATTTTTATGCAATAATGTCTTATCTTGGGACTCTCATCATCAAGTTTCCTTCAACCTGCCACTTATGCTCCTGATTTTTTTGCGACGTATTCCCGATGCATTGTTAAAGCATTGAGATTTTTAATAGGCATCAGGAGTTTCTTCTTTGGATTAAATATGTCACAATGTTTTCAAAGGTTTTTAGGCAATTGTTTGTACTTTTTAACCACCTCAAAAAAAATTTTTGCCAACATTTTTAGCTTTAGGGGTCCTGTTGGAGTACGTTTCAGGTGATTTTTTTTTGGGTGGGGTGGGGTTGAGGATGCTTGGCTCATGGGGAGGATGAAAAGAATGGGATGATCATACCCTTTTGCCAACATTCCTCAGAGATATCAGGAAAAGCATCAAAGATACAAAATTTACTTGAGCCACTTTGATTTTTACATCAAAGTTTTGCCCAACTATCCCCACAATGTTGCCCTGATAGATTGAGAGCATCGGATTTACTTTCTTGGACTCTTATAATTGGGAGTGCCTAGTGAGAAATTTGAAATCTTGGTATTTCTTGCAATCTAGGCATTTTCATCCTCCTTAATACCTTTTCTCAAAGTCAGCATCTTCCATCAACAATGCTTTCAAGAACCTTTTAAGATGCTCTTGCATTGTCACAATTTAAGCACTTTGAATGTACAACAATTCATCAAGAATACTTTACCAATGGATCAGGAACTCATTGCCAAAGCATTTCTCTTGTTTGTTTGGAAAAGAGCTTGATGAACAATGCATGACATCGCTAACACATTGTTAGGACATGATGTTTTCTTTATTGCTGTTCATCAGTGATGTTTTTATGATTCACTCATAAGGCATCAGAAATATATTGTGAATGCATCGAGAGCGTAGTGGAACCAATCCCTGAGTGAGTGCTAATCATGGGTCATTTTGCTGCCCATATCTCTTAGAAGACAGTAGACATACACTCCCAGTCAAAAGTGTTTGCGCACCCTTAAATACAGGCAACACGTAATTATTATATCAAACGACCAAGATTCTGATTAAATTCATGTTTTTTAATGGTGCTTAATGTATCCGATATAAATAATTTATGTTTCCTCAGATATTCGATCTTCCATAACCATACAAATGGCTGATTTCCTGGATCATATACAAATACACCACACCCACTTTTTGATATGTACCTATGTTGTTTATTATTCAATACTTGTTATCACCGCGTAGCCGTAAAGAAAATTTTCAGGTAATAAGTTTTCTAACAAATGTGCAGTTATGTTTTTAAACTCTGTTTATTATGTGCAGAAGAAAGTACAAAATATATTTAGCACGCCATGTTTTCAAATGTGATAAATGCAATTCTTGTCGAGTTCTTTAGATATATGTATGTAAAATAAATCCAAAAAAATATGGCTCAAATGATGAACGGTTCTCTAGATATGTCTGGTTAAAGGTTTTGTGCGCAAACACTTTTAACCGGGAGTGTATATTGACAACAGCGACACTGCAAGTATTATATAAGAAAATATTTAAATGATTAATTCATTCGACTGACCCAAGTGTTCTACTTACATGGATTATTCAGATGAATTTATCATTTATTAATCCTACCGATCTTAATGAATCTGTTCAATGATAAGAAAATATGGGAATTAAATCTGCCTATGACTAAAAGTAGCAGCAGAAATGTATGGGATGATAGTATGATGGCCATTTATAGTCTTTGGCACCACTACCAGCCTCGTTTAGGAACTCCACCAATCATGTGGTTGGTCTGATAAATTTAAATTGCTTTATTCTTATACTACACGTTGAATCATCAGGGATTTTACACAATATATATTTCAATACTGCATCATCAAAAAGAGCATAAGCTGATATAGAATGAGCATAAGCTGATGCAGCGAGGAAGAGAGCATAATTTCACTTCGCCACTGTAACAGGCTTGTCAACCGTTCTGCAATTCACAGGACTGTCCTGCATTTTAGACTTTTCAAAACCCAAAATGCAGGACGTAGATAAGGAATTGATAAATTCATGTTGTTAGTAAACCAGTCAGTTCATCACAAATGAACAACTATGTAGGCTATCTATTTGTCATCAAATCTTTATCCTGAGCAGGATATGATTCCATGATTGTTAGCAATTGTCAAAAGATGTACTAATTGTTCATCTTTTGACACAAATATTTGCTTCATGTCTGTAGTAGTAAACAGTAAAAAACTACATTTAAAGCCATACTTTTATAATGTAAGAAAATGGAAAAGAATATCACAGAGCTTCCACACCGTTTGACATAGAACTTGTCATGTACCTCAACTCAAACTTTGTACAATGTTAATGATGTTTTTCCAACCTATTTCATAAAATCATTAATAACTTAATGGAACTATACAATTTGATAAAAAAACAGTCACACGGTGAAATGTATATGTTGCTGATTTTGATATGTCTTTATAATGTAACATGGAGACCTATGAATTGAGTCACATGTATGGTTTATTATGTGATTGTCGCCTTAGTAATCTTGTTATCTAGGAAATCAAAACTTGTGAAAGCTACAGGTTACTTAATTATGATATGTCTTTACAATGTTATTTGAGACTGTCCATCTCGAGCAGCTCAAAAAATGCTATTTTAAAACTGACTCGCATGCAAAAACGAGTCCTGTGACCCCCAATGTTTATTTTGATAATTGGTTCTACATTGATGAAATATTATTCATGCCGATTTTTACCAGCAAATTTCAGTCAGATCTATCATGGACCAGACACCTTAAATGGCACTTGTTTCAAATTCATATGACACATAGAACTTTGTGGGAAAATTAGTACAGGGGTCTATGGGAAATGTGGAAAAGGTGACATTATTTAGTGTTGATTAAATAACTTCCCAGTGAAATTTTCGTGTCAATTTTTCTCACAAAATTTATGCAAAAGTATTTTCTTTCAATTAACAAAATAAAAAGTGGGGGGTCAACGACCTTTTTTTTTCACAGAAAAGGAGAAAATGTGACATTTTTTGGCTTCAAAACACTATTCTGCGAACACTGTGCATGCGTGTTAATGCACTTCCAAGATCAAAACAAGTGCGTACCAGTACGCGTGAACCGTGGACCAGACACCTTAAAGCTGAAGATGTGTCCTTTTTGAATCTGCACAAACAAGTTAGATCAGGGGCCGATTGAACTACAGGTTTGTGGTAGATGGTCCCACATAAACTGGTGAAGAAGTACAAATATGGTTCAACATGATATGATGGGATTTTAAAGTGAGGTGATCTTGAACAGTTAGTCACATTGGAAAATCTATGTGTTCCTTATTTTGCTATGTCTCTATTATACAAATATTGACTGTTTTTAGGGGCATTGTTAAAATCATTTCCTGAGATGATCTTAAAACCATGACTTTGCCCGAGCAAAGTTGAAGGCATATTAATGCTGTTGAGATTACCAAAGCGAACTCATTTTACCCATAACCAAAACAAAAAGCAGTCAGTATTTGTTTTATACACCAAATATATAGATTTTTGTCTTCTGGGTGGTTAAAAGAACATTTCAGCACTTACAAAATACCTGATGAAAATTTGTGATATTCAATTCTTTTTTCAATGCTTACCGAGTTGTGTTGTTCATACCAGATAACTATCCTATCTGTAGTATGCTTTTGAACAAGAATCAGGGATGTAACTTTTCAGGAAATTTCCTGAATTCAGGAAATTTACTCAAAATATTTGTATTTTCAGGAAATTAAACTAAGTACAAAAGAATAGAAAACTGCTCTGTTTGAAGGGCATTTTTGTGCATTTCAGGAAATTTGATTGTTCATATGTTACATCTCTGAAGAATGCTTATAGTGAAAAATATGCCCCGGGCTAATAAATTTGTAGGGCTTAGATAAATCCATGCTCCCAATTTTCAAAAATCAGAGGATAGGACAGGAATCTATATATGAGGTATATAAATTGTTACGTAACATGGTGAAAACTTTTCAAATGATCAACAAATTGCTATGTGATGGGTTTTCCTAGCAATGTTATGGTCTGTGAAAACTTTTCACGTGGTGAAATGTACTTGCTATTTCAGTTCGGGGAAAGGTCGTAATTTATTCACAGTAAATGAATTTCTTTACCGTAAAGGAATTACTGTAGAGTAACTGAATTCATTTACTCTTAACTTTAACTCAATATTTAGAGCAAACTATGAAGATAGGAGAGTATTTTAGAGCATTTACTTGTTAAATGGATCCTGTTCTACAAATTTACCTATGACATTTTGAATTGTATCTACCAATTTTTTTTTCAAAAATCTATAAAAAAATTTAGCAGATAAAATTCAAAATTTCATAAACAATATTTTAGGATAGGTCCCACTCAAAAAGAAAATGCTCTAAAATGTTCTCCGATGTCCATAGATTGCTCTAAAAATCGATTTAAAGTTAAGAGTATAGGGATTCCTTTACGGTTAATGAATTCATTTACCGGGAA
Source organism: Ophiothrix spiculata (assembly GCA_000969725.1). Lineage (NCBI taxonomy): Eukaryota > Metazoa > Echinodermata > Ophiuroidea > Amphilepidida > Ophiotrichidae > Ophiothrix > Ophiothrix spiculata. The sequence goes on along the minus strand of JXSR01S026858.1, from coordinate 92,666 downwards.
TGAATTACAACCTTTCCCGAACTGACTTGTTTTGATATATCTGTACAATGTTATGTGACCTAGTAAAGCGCTCTGAAAATAAGTAACATATATTTTACCCTATGACTATTGTATTCAATGTTTGTATTTTCAATTAAGAGCGCCTCCAGGAGTTGCTTCTAATTCAGTTACACCACGTTTCCGGGGAAAATGTTAACATATAAAGCTCTGACATTACATATATGTAATCAAATTGACATTTTTTTATTTGTCAATATAAGTTACTAGATCTGCAATCACAGCTTTGTGTATTTGTCAATTTCTAGAATGGTTTTCTTTTCAATCTAGTAGTAATTATCAAACAACAACTTGAAACTCAGAAAGTTGGAAAATTGGACATACACCCACAGGATTGCCACTCACACATATTAAAGTATGTGCCACAGCCAATACTCCCTTTCCAAGCCACCTCCAATCTGTATGACCAGTATTTCAAGTTTACCTAGTTCCAAAAAAAAAAAAACCAATCACAATCAGAGTTGGTTTAAAAGTGTGATTTTGAAGTTTTCTTTGTCAAATTTCAGATCTTATGGTTATTTTTTGTGTGCGTGTGTAGAAATGATGAAAGATTAAGACATTGACTGAAGCCCCAATGGAAAACCTATGTGGCACATACTTAACAAGATGAGTGTGAGTGCCCATCCCACCTCGCCTCCCCGGAACAGATATGTGCAACTGCCGATGATGCACTGTATTACAAACATCAACAATTATTGGTATTTACTATATTGGTTATTATTTCAATCAACTGGTATGATATTT
>JXSR01S026858.1:69204-91190 GCA_000969725.1 Ophiothrix spiculata | reverse complement strand
CATAGCGATAAAAATCACACTTTTTTACAAGTTAGTCGTTATATTTGATTAACCATCTTTACATTTTGGATACAAAAGGGTTCAAAGATTTCATTTCCACAAAAAACTCAAAATTGACCTTCCCATCATATTTTGGTATAGTTCAACTTTATCGGCCTCTAGCGAAAAATGGAAGTTGCCGACAACTGGTCCCTTTTGCCGCGACGGTACACATATCATGTGTTCCCATCATACATCACTTCCTTATAATGGAGTTTGTACAGTTAATTATGTGAGTAGATAATAATAAAATATGCCCAAAATGCAAAATCACAACAGTTTTTAGGTTAATTTTATCACGAATTATTTGCATAAATTTGTATACAAAGAATCCCATTAGAAGCAATGTATGATGGGAATCACACAATACGTTCTCTTAGTTTTGGTATACATTCTATTCATCACCGTCTAATCCCACGTCCTACATGTTCTAATAAGTGCACACCTAAAACATTTTTTCAACAAGCAAAAAGTGCCCATGCACATTTCTAATAAGGCTAAATTTCCTAACAATCATTATCAAAGAGGTGGCAATGCATGTACCCCAACCTCGTCAATTTGGTAACAGTAGCCTTCTTATGGGGCCTTGTCACATACTGGACCAATGTACTTGGCCACACCATTTATATGGTGATGTTCATTTTGTCATGTGAGTGCAAGAAAGTCGTATCTGCAATGGCTGCCATTTGTCTTTCATTTAGAATGCACACTGTATAATCTCCAGTCTTAGGCCAGTGGCTCTTGAAATGGTACTGTGTCACCTGAAGAATCATTTCAAGAGCCCACTGACATATAGCAGAGACATTTTGGGTGATTTTTCACATTCTAGAGACTAGGTGTTAAAAAATATAACTTAAGACAGCCATTGCAGATATTACTTTCTTGCACTCGCATGAAGATTTGTATTTGTTAGAAGAAGTTTGTTATCTATGGAGTGTGTTTGCATACATTCAGTTCGACACCTTTTGAACATATTGAAAACTGTTCAATGTACTAAACTTATGCTAACGGATACTGTATAGACATCAAATTGAACAGACTTCTAATGAAAACAAAACCATGTAAACATGGTCTAAAACAATAATAAATGTTGTCAGATTTATGCTGGCCCAATATATTGCATGTTACATGTGAAAGAAAAGTATTGAAAGTGCTTGGAATGAATAAAATACCATTGATTTTTTAGAAGTAAATCATGGCAAAATGCTTTAGTTTTTCTCTTCCCAGGCAAAATGTGTGTAGAAACAAATAATTTACATTCAGTAGTACATAGAAAGTTGCAGATGATAGTTGCATCTGTGGTTTTGAGAACTGATGTCCTACAATTACAAGCAATTGGCTGGGAAGTTAACATATTTATCAAAATTTAAGTAAATTAGGCCTACCTCTTTCTTATTTTCACCATGATCTTTGTCTATGGAAGGAGACATTATATCGACGGTGTGTGGATGATTAAAGTAGAGAATGACAGTTGTAATTTTGTGAATCCTTGTGTTTCTTTTCTGTAAAGTAAACCATTCAGACCTACCAAATGTCCCTCCTTTTGAGGGAAAATCCCTCGTTCTGATAATAAAAAAGTATTGAGATGTCCCTAATTTTGTCATTTTATTTAATACTGTGTTTTTACTATGCATGCCATTGTGATGTCCATGATTCAAAAGTGGATGTCCCACATTCTGGGATTTAGGTGTTGGCAGGCCTGAAACATTTCTTGTCATACATGTATAAGGCTGCGATCACAAATTAAGTATACGCACAGGTATACGGTATACGTCATTCGCTATACGCTCCTGGGGAGGCATCCATGTGTTTAGTGATGATGATAATCCCTGTCAATTTCAAATATGATGTGCCTCCCCTGGGAGTGTGTAGCAAATACCGTATAGTTCTATGTGATCGCAGCCTTAGACCTATACGGTTCGCTATACGCTATTCAGTTGGCTATATCTTATATAGGCACATCGAGCTATACATTTTTTCGATTAGTTCCCTCTTATGTGACCCGGTAGCATCAAATTAATGTGTTAGATTTAAAATATACTTATGCCCAAGTGAAATCATGCACTGTATGCCCAAATAGTATAGTTCTATGTGATCGCGGCCTTAGGGTTGATTCATACTCTCATACATTCGGTACCGAATGTATATTTGTGACGTCAAAATATATTCGGCATCGAATAAAAAGTATGTACTGTAGGATAAAGCGCCGAATGTGTCATTTTATCAGAATATTTCTCTGATAGTCCAAAGAGCAAAATGGGGCCATAAATTTGATGCCACTAGTTGTAAATAATTCAAAACAAAGTGACTACTAGACAAACAGGTATAAGCTCAATAATATTAGACAAAATGGTCATTAGACAATATGGGAATTAGACAAACTGGAATTAGCCCAAATGACATTAGACAAAATGGGAATTAGACAAATATTAGCCCAAATGATATTAGACAAAATGGGAATTAGACAATATGGTAATTAGACAAACTGGTATTAGCCCAAATGACATTAGACAAAATGGGAATTAGACAATATGGTAATTAGACAAACTGGTATTAGCCCAAATGATATTAGACAAAATGGGAATTAGACAATATGGTAATTAGACAAACTGGTATTAGCCCAAATGATATTAGACAAAATGGGAATTAGACAATATGAAAATTAGACAAACTGGTATTAGCCCAAATGATATTAGACAAAATGGGAATTAGACAATATGAAAATTAGACAAACTGGTAAAAGCCCAAATGATATTAAACAAAATGGAAATTAGACAATATGGCAATCAGACAAAATGGGTTGTAGGCAAAATGGAAATTAGACATTCTGGGTTTATACAAAATGGTTTTAGCCGAAGTGGATATTAGACAAACTGGGATTAGACCAAGTGGCGATAGACCAAAGATATATATTGCTAGTGTCAATGATATCTCCGGATTACAAGCGGGCTATTTAATCCGTTTCAACTCGGCATGGTCATCCAGTTTCATTCGGTGTCGAATGATTTTGACGTCACAAGTAAACCTTCGGTACCGAATGTATAACAGTACGAATCAACCCTTATACTAGTCTCAGTTTGTGACAAATTAGCTAATTGTATTGCCCTTTTGTGACTGTTTTGTCTTTATGATAAACTTCTTATGCTGGTGTCATCAGTTTTGGAAAAGGTTTTGTTCTGCAACTTAGTAACTGTTAAATCTGTATTGCAGGAAACTTTTTAAGAGCAGATTTACATGATGAACATGATAGCTGTGTCAATTTTGTTCCAAAATGCATGATCTTTTCCCTAGGTCCAAAATATGTGTTTTGGTACAAAAAATGCTCAAGCCTGGGAAAATTTGCTTAAAGCATACAATAAGATGCTACCAACACTAGACTTTTTGGCCCGTATTCCAGAAAGGTGTTTAGCTAAATCAAGGTTTATTTCTCGTCAACAGCACGACTCATTGAACTGTTCTGCTTGAAAGCTGCAATGATGCGTATCATTCCTGGACAGTTGATGCTCAGTTAAACAATGATGCGTATCATTCCTGGACAGTTGATGCTCAGTTAAACAATGGTTTAGCTAAACATCTTTCTGGAATACGGGCCTTTATTTTATTGACTGACTGTGTTTGTTTTGGGGCGATATTAATACCATCCAAATTATTTGAACCAAAGTTGCATACTTTTACAGTTATGGCAATTTGATGAATTAAATTTGGGATCTTGAGTTTAATTTCACACATATTAGTATAGGAATAGCAAGTGAGCATTGGTTTATTTGCTTCAAGAGAAAACAAGTATGAAGAAAAATATGTATGTGGATACCCTTGCGTCTTATAATTCTTCATTTTAGACTATGTTATTTCAAATTTTTATTTGAACCAAATTTTATAATAAATTACATTAAGTAAAATGTGAACTATTTTTCTTTTAGAATCTAGAAACGTAAAGGATCAATATCTTAAATTTTGATTTTTTTAAATCATTTTTTTTTTATATTGCCAAAGTAGATCAAAAACAGGTAAAAATATCAATATTTTTAGCCCCAAAAAAACCAATTTTGACCTATTTGTAGAAATGTTTTGGATACAATTCCTAAATTTGACCACAAATGATCTTCGACAATTGTTTATAGATTCTTTGGTAGTAAAATAGTTCAAATTTTACTTAATTCAAATGTTAGTTGACTTTCTATAAACTCTTGGCACTGAATAAATGTTTGTTCATTTGGGTGGGGGTTTTTTTGGTCAAAAATATAAAATAGCTACCATATTGATCAGCATGTATATAAATCCACCTAGATAATTTTATATGAATTTAATGTGCAGCTGCTGAGTTACAGAGCAAAAACTTCTACACAGATGGCAGGTCCATACAAGTTATTTTTATGATAATTTTTTGAAAAGTAATAAATTAGTAATTTTGGGATGAAAAATTAAGGAAAAATATAGCATCTGATTCTTCATTGTTTTTTCTAGAAAGTTGCAAAAAATGGTTTTGGGGCCAAATTTGTGCGAACCAGGCCTGTAGGCACCTAACCACAAGTTCAAAAGACTTTTTGACCAAAAAGTTTTACTCGTTCTAAAAAGTGACAGGCAAAATAAAAAAGGGCGAGAGAAGGATTTAAAAAAAAAGAAACAGTTTGTAATCATGTTGCAAGTGCAGATGAGGGAGTTACCAAGAATGACTGCATTTTATTTTTTATTTTGATATTTTGAAAATAAAAGTAATGTAGACTTTTCAACAACACTTGTCAACTTTTGCACTCATGATGTCCCCCCTTATTCATTAATCTATTGCATTTGAGCAAGTTTATTCATTTCAATTTGTCATGCATCCCCATACCCTCTAAATGTAAAAAGACTGAAAAAATTGAGTAAATCCCAATATTAATAGCTATTAATATCACAATTTTACTCCTACTAAAAAGGGGAAAATGTTCACACTCATGTGACCACATGTGTTCACTTTTTAAAGAGGACAATACTTACTCAAGTGGTGTTCACTCTCACTCTTTTTGGAGTGAAAATTCAGTAATTTCTCTCTTTTTGGAGTGGATTGACTAACGCATGCAGCTGTTTTTGAGTGGTTTACATTTTTTTTAAAAGTGAATTGGGATTCACTCGTTTTTACTTTTTTAACATTTAGAGAGTATAAAGTGTAAGAAAGTTTTTCTTATTGTTATAGGATTCACGAATATACTTGACCAGCTGGCCCTATTTCATAAAAGTTAAAATCAACCTAAGTCTTAATTCTAGGATTCATGCTATCTTTTGTTATATGAAAAGAAATTTTAAAAAGGCTTTATTTTAAACTCCTTTATGAAGTAGAAGATAATAGTAATAATAACATTAAAATAAACTCAAAATTTAAAATTCTATCCAGATTTTAAATGAACAATTCATCCTATTAAAGTTTCATGACTTTGGTTGATTTCAACTTTTATGAAAAAGGGCCCAGGAAAAGAATTGGAATAGCGCCTTCACTGTAAGTACCTGTCATTCTCAGCAGGTGTCGCCAGTCAAAACATCAAGACGGGAAAATCCCACTCGTCTTTAAGATCCTTTCATTAACACTCTTGCAATCGATATATATTATAATCGTATTGAAGAAATGGAAACCAGCGAACTGAATCAATCAAGATAGGGAAAACTTGACGTGGAGAGATTGCCGAATTCTGCTGTCGCGTAGATCTTTACTGTGGCAAAATAACCGGAACAGCTGATTTGCAGAGATTTGCAGTAGTCTGTTAGTGTCATTTAGCCGGAAGGGGGAGCATATAATCACATGTAAGTAATACTGAATGATGTTGTGAGGTATGGGCAATATTTAAGGAATTATTTGGTTAAGCTTAATCATAAAATGAAAGTTCATGTAGAGTGTAATGGAACTGCACTGACACTGTACTGTCAGTGCAGTATAGCAGTCATTTTGATTATAGTTTTTCCATTTGGTGGGTTGTAAAGTCAGCGTCACAATTCTTAAGACGATGCAAAAACACATCCAGAGTACATGGCCAATTGTTTACAAACCAAACGCGATCGGTGCCCTGCAATTGGTAGTCACGTGACTGATTTTGTCCGAGGAATTTTGGCAGAGACTTTATTAGTATTATGCTCCATGCGCATGAAAGTGAAGTTTGACTAATTACCAAAATTATGACTGTGTGCAACAAGCTTACACAGTTTACGGTTTGACAGTTCTTCCAATACAACGCATGCATTCTCACCTGCTAAAATTAGCAGGTGACTTTATTGCTACTTAATCTCTTTTTTGTTAGATTACTCACAAGCTGTGTAGTACAGTCAATCACATGACGGCCATTTGCATACATTGAAAAATACAAATGGTGCTTGAAAAAAACAGAAATGTTTTATTCCATATTCATGAAAGGAACCTTTTTGAATTAAATTTATGAAAATCGCACTGTTCGGATCAGACAAATCAAACGGTATGATTTGTTTGTTTACATCGGTTACCAGTTGTAAACACATCTCCAAACATCGTTTTTGTGTGACTAACAACTTTGGGAAGTGTTTATAATAGGTAAATTTAGTGTGAAATATCCTTTGTAATGTTTGTGGAGTGTTGCAGTTCGTATTTGATAAATATATAGGCCTAAATCATTTTTGGGGATATTAGGTGCACTTATGGGACAGGTTTGATTGCAGAGCTTGCTTCTGGCAGTGGTACAAATGTATTATAATAATATTTAGGCCTATTAATGAGTATCCACTTAAAAGTGTTTGTTGATTGAAAAAATCAAAATGTGTTCTTTGATCATGCGTTTGTTAATTTTAGGCGTTTGTTTACATAAAAATGATTGTGAATTTTCCCAAGTTCACAGATGATTTTTGGTAAACTCCTTGACTACCATGGCCTATGGCTTTAGCAATTTACTAAAGTGTGCAAGATCACATTTCCCACATTTTTCATGATGCGAGTTGTTCAAAATGAGACTTAAAATTTGGCAAAATTAACCATTGAGTCAATGGAGCCTGAGACGAGTCAGTCTAGGTTTTTATCACCCTATGTCTATTTTTGGTCAGGTATTTACCCAGGGGTATTTATGTTCTTTAATTAGTTGACATTCTTTGCGCTAGAAGCATGTATTCCAAGTATCCACAATCTTTTGTGATAAGAAGTATTTCCTCAAATATGCAGACCCGTTGTGAGTGCCTTCTTGTAGATCTTTATGACTTACTCATGGATATTAATACTTGCTGTTGAACTACCACAGCCAGTACGCTGATCGAATCAGCACTTGTTCCCTTAACCCACAAGCGCTGACGAATAGCCCATGCCTTCGTCTTCAGGGTCTCGCGGTAAATCCAAATTGTCAAAGTTTAGCCACTAATTTATGTCACTTAAAATACAAACGTACTCACAATTTGCCCATAATCCTGTTCAGGAGTAACTCCACATGCGTTGCGTTTATATTAAATCCAAAATCTGAGGTGGTTAAAACGATGAAAACGTGAAAAAATTTGCCCGGATTCTCACAACGCCACAGTATTCCATGTTGACAAACACAAAAACACACATTCTAATTTTTATTGTCGTGAGACTCATTACCATTTCCGGTTGCCTCCGAATATTAATACGCTGTGTTTTTTCATGAATGTGTGCTCTTCTAAAATCATCATGAAACATAAAAATACGTAAACTTGATCTTGATTTAATTTATTAAAATCAATATTATAACAGTCTTTATTTGTGTTTTTTAACATTTTGAGTAAAATATAACATAAACGGAACTTTATATTTTTAGCGATCGTACATAAGTTACCGTCATATATACGTTACAATATGGTTACAATGCCTAGCTTTTTTTTGGTAATATAATTTTGTAGACATGTACGGTGACAGATATGCTAACAGAGTGTGGGTAAAGTACGGTATTACATTAATGTACAGCGTTTTTAAGGTTTAGGGTTGTTTCCAATTAAAACCATTTTTTGGGAGGCGAGTTTAAAACGCGTGACCATAGTACTAAATTTACCTATTATAAAGACTTCTAGGAGTTTCTGTTTGAAGATATGTAACCATGGTAACCAAGTAAACAAATCAAAAATTAATGTTTTGAGTTCTCTGTTTTATACTAAACAGCTGTAGAAATTTGTCTCCATGTGTGTGAATCAAATCAATACTGTATATGATAAAAATACTGAATTAAATGTTTTTTGAAGTATCTATGGGCTTCCATTAATTATGTAAATGAGGTATTAAATTAGTGTGTCTGACAACAAATCTCAAGATATCTGGAACATACATAACATACCATTTCCCTCATCAGTATGTGTCTTCTGACCTGTGGGTTAGGAGTAGACTGACATCTCTGAGAAATGTGAAACCAAACGTTGTACATGGTGTACACTTAGGCCCATTATTCCAGAAAGGGGTTTAGCTAACCACGGTTTTAACTGAGCATCAACTGTCCAGGAATGATACGCAGCTTTCAAGCGGAACAGTTAAATGAGCTATAGTTAACAATTAAAACCATAGTTTAGCTAAACACCTTTCTGGAATACGGGCCTTAATGTTTTGGTGGTCATGCATTAATTATGCAAATGAGGTACTTAATAAACATATTTTCAGATGAAACTTTCCTCAGATCAGGTCTTCGGTCCGAGCATTATACCCTTGCTCTCATCAAGTTTTGTTAAAATTTGATTTATGGTCGGGAAAAGTATTACCAAAAAAAATATGTGCTCCTCAGAGGAAAGGAATTCCAGTTACAAATAATAACAAACCAGAATACGGTGACATTTAATCATGGAGAAATTGTGAATTTTCTGACTGTAATATTATTAAAATTAAGCCTAAAATTTAGTTCAAAAAGGTTCCATTGCCCAAGATAGTCCGATCCTAGGACCTTGATTTTTTCTTTGTTACTATCCACACTATAAATCCACTATCACATCATACCACTTTACTAGAAAGCCAGAATTCTACATAGCAGACTGATTGCATGGCAGACTAACCGCCCCTCCCGGGGTAGGTATAGTGAAGTGGTTTTCTACATCACTGGACTTGGTAGTTATATGATGTTGGTCTGTGTCACCCGAAAAAACATGGATTCTATTAATCGAACTATGCCCAAGATCGATGTGATAGGAGGAATCTTGTGACACCTGAGCGCTGTGCAGTTGACCAATGATGATGATCTTTTGGAGAATTTGGAGAAGATTTATCTGATACACTTTTAAAACTCTGTTTATTGGAGAGGATAGATAGCTACATGGTTAATGAATTTTAATTTATGGGCACGTAATTGAGGCTGCGTCTAGCTGCGTATGCGCCAATCTATGCGTACATTTGACCTTGAGATCGAGGCTTTCCATGCAAATAGCGGATCTGTGCAAAGGAAAAATATATAGCAAGCCAACTTGTTGACCAATGGACAAAATGATATCAAGTGACTTTATACACCGATTGTCAAAACTACAAAAAATCTTAAAGGTTTCAGTTAGTGTTATAAAATTTGTAATACTTGTGTGCTTTATAAAGGTACCAAAAAAGTATCACCTCACCTCGAAAAAATGGTTCTTGCGCCACTATGGAACTCGTAAACGTAATCATAAGATTTTGCGTACAAAGCGTTTGAATTTCAGCTTTCATTTGACAACCTGTTTATGACAACTGACTGAGAAACATTGAAAATTGAAAACCCTCGACCTCATTTCATAAAAGTTGCATATTTTATTTTTGCATTATACAAACCAGTGACGCATCACAAAATGGTGTGAATATGAAATTGAGACTTGTCAGTGGGCCTATTTGACTTGTTCACTGAAGCATGTTTTTTTTTTCAAAGGCATGTGTCAAGCATCGATTAACAATATTAATTTGCTTTTTTAATTTGATTAAATGATCATTGATTATAATCATGATCTGAGACTTTGATTTGATTTTCTTTGATAACAGAGTATACTGTCCTGCACTGTATGTCATAAAATTCAATTGATGGCGGCGCAGCACTGACTATTTCCTAATACCATCAAATATTTTCTTTAAAAAAGTACATCTTAACATCATAATGAATAACCGCATCAGATGTGACTATAATCAACTTTCTTACATTCTTTGATCAATTGTACAAAGGAAAACGTCTCCGTGCCTGCTTGATATGATCAGGTTGCCATGGAAACACCATGCCTTTGTTGGTTTAGCTCATGATAATCAAATTGTTGTTGTTGCCACTTCCATGCTCTTGTCAGTTTGAATGAGTGATGATAAAATAATAAGAATACATTTTATTTAAATTTGACATTTTAATGTACAGAGAAGTGCTTTTTTATTGACAGAGAAAGATCCTGTTGTAGCCATGCGATATATTTTACCAGTGGGGGGCACTCACCTTTGGAAGTGACATACGAGTGCCACCAAGTACCTCAGAAGAAGGGGTCTTTCGCTGACAAATTGTGTCAAAAAGGGGGTCTTTCAGTGACAAAGTGCAAAAAAATGGGAGGGGGGGGGGGTTGAGCAAAATTCACCAAAAAGTAGGGTCTTTCTGGGTAAAAATTGCCAAATTTTTTTTAGAAATTACCAACAAATTTTCAAAAAAATACATCAAATTAAGAAAATGGTGGGTCTTTGAGTGTCAAACAATTGTTTTAATGAGAAGGAATTTAGGGGAAAATGTGGGGTAATTGAGTGACAGTTGGTAAAATAGGGGTCTTTCGGTAAGAGTGAGCGAAAAAAGTGGGGTCTTTTTGGTGGCTCATGGTACGTACCTCAAAGTTGAGTGCCCTCTGGATTTGATATTTTATAACAAATTTCAGTAGAAATCAGTGCTGCACTATTTCCAGGAAATAAAAGCATATGGTGGATTCACACAAGTAAGTTGAAAACTTTGTATTGTTGTAGTAAAATATTTATGTTTTACTATAAAACTGTCCTGTACTATCACAGGAAATGCAAGCATATGGTGGATATGTTGAACCTTTGCCTGTACATTATATCCTGTGTGTATATTCCCAGTATGTTGACCAGGATTGAAAGTGAAATAAAATAATTTTGACTTGATATGGCATTTGTCTTTTGTGAAACTGTAGAACTTTGGATCTTGGGAGACTTATCTTTTCACTCTCTCTTTATGTTTTCAAATTGCATTGATGACAGGGGTTAATTCATGGACATTATGTGACTCTTTTCTTGATAATGTTAACTTGCATCTGTGGGTGAAAGAGTAATGGAAATTACAATAGTACAGGGTGGACCAATAAAAGCGCTATTGAAGTTCAATGTCACGTAACTTCAAATTGGAAAATAATAAGAGAATAATGTTTATATATTCATAAACTATGGTATCTTGTCTGTGTATGGTGGAAATTTCATGTCAAATAAAGCTTGCCAGGGGTAGAATTTCGCAAGGCACGGCGCGAGTCCAAGAGGACTCTCGCTGAAGAATTTTGCGCGAGTCCATGGACTCTCGCAAAATGACTCCCGTAGCAGAATTTTGCGAGAGTCCAAAATTTTACCAATTCCTCACCATACATGTAGTATTGGTCAGGTGTTTTATTATTAAATTATATTGAGGTATATCATGGTAATAAATTGTATAGTATTTTCAGTTTGCTGTTAATAAATGGTACTGCATACATGTTACACCACAATTAAGCTTGAACCGATGTATCTTATCGCCCATCGTATCGGGCCGATATTACGCGCTATCATATCGGCATGGTATCGGTAAAATCACCTGTCTTTCAAGTCTTTGCCGATGAAGTACTTAAATGTTTGGCAAAGTGACAGATAAAAGCAAGGCCTAGCCCTAGCTGGGCTAGGCCACGTTTTTGATCAGCTGATGATGCACTAAAAGCGTGGCCTAGCCCTAGTCTAGGCCACGTTTTTGATCAGCTGATGATGTACTAAAAGCGTGGCCTAGCCCTAGTCTAGGCCACGTTTTAGCCCTAGGCTAGGCCACGTTTTTTGCGCAAGTCCATGTGGATTCGCGCTGTAGTAATTTTGCGCGAGTCTCTACGCGAGTCGACTCGCGGACTCGCGCCGAAATTCTAGCCCTGCTTGCATTGCAAAGTTATTGACATTCGCGTAAAAAACGCAGAATTCCACTTTGTCCACAGCCGGGAGTACTTTAATGTTCACTAGAATCATACTATAAATTTTTGTAGGTCTACAGTCAGCAAGGTTTTCATTTATTTATGACGTTGATGCTTATCATCATTGTATTAAAGGTGCATACCATTGACTGAGAGTACTATTGACATGTATGAATGCATCACAATAACATATGTATGGCGTACTTCTATAATAATATAAAGAATTTATTGGGTGCGAAGTTCTAATTGGCAAAGGCAGTGCATGCATTTAGTCGTTTTCATTAATAATGTTGGTTTGTAAGGCGGTAAGAGGAACGTTTTTTAGAACTGGTAGCTACGTACATGACCGGCTGAGCTAACTCTGTAAATAGTCTGTGTAGACGGTACACGTGCATTAGGAATGACTTTCCTTATATCTACAAAGACTATTTACAGAGTTAGAACATAGTTTCAACCCTTTGATACTGTTTTGAACGTGGATAAAGAAGATAGCGGGATCTTGAACAGGGAGATCTGTAGCAAACATTGCTGCTGTTGCTTGCTAAGATGCAAGTTCCTGCATCACATTCTTTATTAATCTAATCTTAACGCAAAACCAATCAGCTAATTAAGACAGATATAATAAATAACCAACGCTCATTGTGTGCACAATGTAAACGTGCCCCGTGGACAAACCTGATTTTGACTCTTTTTGCGCAAATGGCGATAACTTAGCAATGCAAGCTTTGTTTGACATGACATTTTTACCATATAGGATCATAGGTCATGAATTGGTCATGCACATATGGGGGAGATGTAACATAAAAACTCATTCTTAGTAGTTTAGTGTAATTTTATTCAAGAAGTTTAATACCTACTGCAACAAATTTGGTATGGTTATCTGGGTAATTTAATTGTCTTTCAAATGCAAAAATTTTCAAGACAATTGAACAAATACTATGAGATATATGGCTCAAAATGTGAGCCAAGTCAACGGGGGAGGCGGTGGAGGAAAAGACGGTGGAGGAAAAGCCCATTGACTTGTACACAAAATTGTGAAAAAGTACCAATCTTTTGAAAGTCGTCATGCCAAAAGTTGAAATCCTACAAGAATAATTTTTTGCACACTTGTTAATGAGGAACAAACATATCTTGTCGTGCCAAGATATTAATGGTAGGTGATGTATTAAATAAAGTTTGACGAGGATAAACTTTGTCATTTTCAGGGTATTTCCACAACTAGTTTCAACAATGTTCAAAGGTCAAAATGTTCATGACAAGTTTCATTCGTTGTGAAAACGTTGATGAATAACAGACATGACATGTCGTAAATGCATAATACCTTAATTACACGGATAAACAGTAACAAATAAACCAAAGTCTATTGGATCAGGTTAATTATTGAGATAATGCATGTTTGATCACCCTGTATGCCAAAAATGCAGCAAAATGGCCATAGTATGCAGAAATTCTAATGTTACTTGTCTCAAGCATTATCAACTATTGCTAAGACATATAAAGAACACACCAAATAGCCTAGGGATGCATACAATCCTTTTGAAATGTATATAATTTTAACCACCCTGTATATTTCACCGTATGGATATTAAGAGAAAAGTTCTATTTTCTTATTGAGAGCTTTATGTTTTATCAATATAAATCCATACCTGTTTTGTTTTATGTTGATGGCTGTGTAGAATAAAAGGGGTCTATTAAGAGAGTAAAATTAACAGACTATTTAAAATTTAAACCCTGTATAATTTTCACACACCCTGTATAATGCCAGTATAATTGTATATTTGGTATCCATGTAGTATGGGCTTTTATACTTTTATGGTGTTAAAATGTCCATATTTAATCATGTGTTGAGAAATATTCAGATTTTTGATGTTTTTCTTATTTAGTGGTATGTTACACTTTTTCTGACCAATTCATGACTTATGATCATAGGGACAAGATACCATAGTTTATAAATATATATATAAATTATTCTCAAATTATTTTCAAATTTTCAGTTACGTGACTACGAACTTCAAGAACACTTTTATTGGTCCACCCTGTATTAATTTTCCATAGACTTGATGTGTAATAGAAATACCCACCATGTCTGCATGGAACCAGTGGGTCAAAGTGTCCTTCACTACGATGGATTTGCATGAATGATGACTTGTCACTATGTGTAGCATATAAAAAAGTATAAAATGGCCACAACAGTCTGAATATTGTTGGACCACAGTATCTGATTTTGCTTTATCAAGTTAGCTGATAAATACTGACCTGACTGATCCAGATTTTGGCAGATTTATTTTGTAGTTTTGCCAAAATCATGTAAATTTAGTCATTTGTTTTGTAGCAAAATTTATCAAAAACTCATTTAAACTTCTTTTAGGCTAGAATCGGTTTAATTTCTGCCAAAAACTTGACTTTGTGGTGTTTGATGTGACCATACAAAATTCAATTTCAAATGTTAAAATGGAAGACAAAAAGAAAACAATAGGCCTACTAACAGATCTAACTGATGCTTATACTTGTGTAAAAAAGAAAGAACATTGTCTTTTAAAAACACACTAGTTAAAAGGCACTTGCTATGTATTACATCTTTGAAATGCGAAAGAGATGAAATTTTCATCTTTGATAATTACTTGCTAATACAGGCGGAACCAATTTACCAGTGTCTTTACAATTGAATTCCATTTGTCAATTGTTTATATAGTAGCATGAGCTAAGTCATCAGTAAATCAATATGCTAATGGTATATCATAGTAATTAGTAAGCAATCTGAGTAATTGTTATCTATTTTTGTTCCATCTTTTATTTTGTCTTATTTTATTATTACATGGTGTCCATGGATACTTAAAAGGGACAATTCATGATCCATTTAAACATTTAAACGGTCTTCGTCCATTTCCATTTCAGTGTTGTGATCCAAAGTTTAAATATTAATAATGGATTTGTTAATTACCAACACAGATGAACTTTCATTCTAAACTAACAATTGTATTGTTATGTGTGGATGTGTTTTTATATTAGATAAATGTGTTTGTGTTTTTAAGTAAACATTAATGTTGACGTAAGTGATGGTACTGAGGTGAATTAAACAAGGCTCGTTAGCATGTAACTGGTAATGAACTTGTGCCAGTTCAACCATGGTTCAACACCTAATCAACATGATATTATATTGTTAGTAATGAACTCGTAGCAGTTCAACCGTGGTTCAACATGACATTCTACAAATGCCAGGTTTTACAACCAGCTGATGATGTGATATCAGCCATGTATGCCATGGTGATGTGCAGCTGTCAGTTGGACTTTGATATAAGTTTGTCTCGTATGAAACTTGCTCGCACAAGTATTTTAATTCGGTCATTTTCACCCCATAAACCTACGTGATGAGCCTCCTTTTCAGTCCCCTCCCAAAAGAAAAATTTGGATGTATAAAAAAAAAAAAAAAATCATATTTATTGTTGTCAAATCACATGGATGTATAGGGATAAGGATGGTTTTCTCATGTGAGAGTTCTTGGAAAGGTTTCTTTTTAATTTTTTTTAAACCCTCGAAAATATGACTTAGAAATATGTGTAAGAAATTATGTAAATTTGATAAATAGTCCTTTTTCACGGCGAATGAAAACACAAGATACCAGGTATTATCATTAAAGGTGCAATTCATGATTTTGATGTAGCCTCTTTTCTAGCTATATAAAAAGAAGAGTACAACATAAATATATACTGAAAATTTCACTTGATTCCGACCGTTCGTTTCCAAGCTACAAGCTTTTAAGCATTTTGAAAATCCCCATAGACTACTGTGTTATAATTACTGTCGGGGCCCCGACAATAATTAGAAAATGACACATTTTATTACATTTCTCAAAATTGCAAACACATATGAAAGAATGGTTTGGGGATCGTAACATACACCACTTGAGGATTCTTATAAGCTAAAAAACTCCCAATTTGATAGAGGTGACCTTGAGGGTGAAAAGTGGATCATGAATTGCCCCTTTAATATATATTATGGCTCATGTTTAATGTTATCTAATTTGTAAGGGCTCAGTCACACATCACTGTATAGAGCCTAAATGCTTGAATAGGGTACCATATTTTGGTAATTGATATACCTACGTCAATGACTGAAACATTGTAGTGATCTTTATGTTTGGGCTCCATTCGATGTTGTGTGACCAGTGTGAGACTGAGCCCTTACTGAACAGTCAGGGTCCTTGTTATTATCATTCACTGACATTCAGATATTGTTTGGATAAGTAATGATTCCCAAGAGTGTAGTTTTGTGTAGCTATATATTTATCAGTTATTCAAGTAATTGGTTTGTTAGGGAAGAACTGGTAATTTACAGGGCTAAGATCAGTGACCAGGGCATCTAGAACATATATGGCCTCTGATCCCATAGATAGTAACAGCAGACTTACCAGCCCAGGTAATGAACCAAACCATAGACTGTGATGGTTGCTAAGACTGCTCACAAATACTTTCTCTTAACCCTAACAGTGTAAAATCGTACAAAACCATACAAAGCCGAAGTCCAAATACGTCGCCCATCAATCATTACGCAATCACCCGAGTCTATCTAAACACAGAATGGCTAGCCTGCCTGAGTTCCCCCCGTAGCACGAAGCCCACACTCTCGCCTCTGAAACCAGAGGTCGCGGGTTCGCGCCCCGGCCCGGCACACGCGCTGCGCGCGATTTTTTTCTTCCTCCCCCACCCTATGACGTGTTTGTACTTAGTTTATTTTACCCCTTCCCCGTGAAAAAGCTAAAAACGGTGGGTACTGTTAGGGTTAAGGAGACACATCCCATTAACCCTAACAGTGTAAAATCGTACAAAACCATACAAAGCCGAAGTCCAAATACGTCACCCATCAATCATTACGCAATCACCCGAATCTATATCTAAACACGGAATGGCTAGCCTGCCTGAGTTCCCCCCGTAGCACGAAGCCCACACTCTCGCCTCTGAAACCTATGTCATGTTTGTACTTAGTTTATTTTACCCCTTCCCTGTGAAAAAGCTAAAAGCGGTGGGTACTGTTAGGGTTAATTTCGAACAACAAGCTAATGCAGGCGTCACTTTGAAGCCTGGACCCACCCTCGTCACGGGTCGCCAAATATCGACGCCGACTCGACGTCGATGCGTCAGGTCAATATATTTGTGTGTATAGCGAAGTCCTGGCGTTCTTTTATTTTCATTTGGTGAAGCTTTACCTATAAAGTTTTTGAAAGGTGTGAAGCTTTGACATGTGATTTGTGTTTCCTGGTGATAAGACATCGAATCCATTACGTCGGTCGCGTCGAAAAGATGTCGAAATCGTGCATTTCAAACATTTCAACAACTTTTATGATCACTGTAACTTGTACACCCGGCGCCATCTTGGATTTTCGCTGTCGCCGAAATGGTCTTACCTATATAAAATGGAACAGTCCGATGTCATTTTGAGGTCACATAACCGTAGTTCAGAGGTCAATTTCATTCATAAAACGGAAGTTAGCCCGTGATTGACAGGATCTAGAGCTAGGCGATCTGGCGATCTTTACGAGGTTCAAACAACGGGACTTTCACGATAAATTTTAGTGACTTTAAATTAAGATTTAAGGAAGAATAAATATACCGATCAAATGAAGCATAGTTCCGAGTTATAATTGTAGTTTAAGGACTTGAAAAATGTTTACTTTTGTAAGCTTAACCAAATCCCTCGTGCACAATATGAATTCACAAGTTGACGTGTCATGTGCCTGTTATACTAAGTCTGTCGTATTCGGAAACATTGACATTGACTGTACTACACTGAATAGCTTGGTCTGTCAACATTCATTGGTGAACAAAAATAACTGTAAAAGTTATGACTCATTTTATTTATTTCACTTAGTCTTAAGAAAATAAATCTATTCTATTATGTGTAATTTGATACTATTTAAGATTATAATTGAACATTCATATTTTGCCCAATAATCTACATATGCAATATAGTGAAGCTTGAACTATGTAATTTTCAGTATGATGAAACGGTGGTGAAGCTTCAGATCTGCCAAAACTGACTAAAGTGAAGCGTCACCTTTGGAAATAAATCAAAGGGTGAAGCCTTGACTAACAAATTTGCAGATATAGTGATACCGTGCCTTTGTTTTTTGTCAAGCAAGTGAAGTAGTGGTGAAATCCTGATGTGATAAATAATTGGCCCAGGTGAAGAAAGGTGATGACGTGAGGAGGGTGGCTCCAGGCTTCAAAGTGACGCCTGCATGCTAAGTTATTAGACAGTTATTAGTCACTAGAGAATTGTTTAGGTGACCAAATAATTTGTCAAGTTCGTGTGAGGTTGCATTTGGTGCGAACATTTTTTTTGTATCAACTGTTATTTTAGTTATTTTACTATTATTACCCACTGGAGACTAACATTTGGACCCAATATGGTGAACAAATGAATGAAAACTTGTTAACGTTGTCACATTACTGGACTGGCTGAGGGTAATTGATTAGTATGTGTAAAGTATGTGCTTTGTTTCAGTAAATTTCTTACATTCTTGAGAGATTCGGTTTTGTTAGAGCTGAGCATAATTAAATAACCCAAATATGGTGAAAAAAATGCAAAAGACAAAGGAAGGAGCTTTAACAAATTTTTGGATGGCATGTTAATATGTTGAGCACTTTTATAAAGGGGATAAGACTAAAAATTTATTTGTGGATGATTTACACTTAATTTGTTAGAAAATGACAGTTAAGGCTGGTGTAGACCTTCAAATGGCATAAATGGTTTTTATACTCTAACTTTCAAACTAATTGGATAAACTATATAAAAGTATACATTTTTAGCAGCGGATTTTTACTCTGAACATGATGATGATATCAGTTTTTGACCAAAAATGTCAATTTTGGCATTTTTTAAAAAACTAAGATAAAAATCAAAAATTTGAGAAAACTGTTCCTAGACATTTGTTTCTAAATTCCAAAAAGCAAAAAAGTTCAAAATTTCATGAATGCAAATTTTAGTTAGGCTTTCCAGAAATTTTGGGGCCAAAAATACGGTTTTTGGCATTTTTTGCCAAAATTGACATTTTTGGTCAAATAATAATATCATCATCATGTTCAGGGTAAAAATCCGCTTCTAAAAATGTATACTTTTATATAGTTTATGTAATTAGTTTGAAAGTTAGAGTACAAAAACCATTTATGCCATTTGAAGGTCTACACCAGCCTTAATTACCAAATGTTGTGAAAATGTTGCTCAAAACCTTCATAAATGTCAACAATTGGAATTGTTTGTTGATCTTGGGTATGAGGCTATTCTCAAAACATATGCATTGATGCTTTATATCAGGAAAGAGGCAAAGATTCTTTCACATCATACATTGCCAATAAAATCGAAAGAAATTTTGAGTTTGCCTTAGACCTCCTGATAAAACCACTTTTAAAGTTTCAACTCTAGGGGCAGTATCTATTGTTGTCGACAACGATAATTAAAAATATAAGAATATCTAAATCTATTTTGCTATAAAGGGTTTGAATTGAATTTGACAGTGAAACTTTGCTTGTTGCCATTAATGGTGCAAAATATCAACTTATTTGGGGAAAAGTTGGGGATGATGCTGAACTTGTCCAATGCCCCTTTAAGTAGTAGGCCTATACGCTAAAATTCTGCGGAAGTGCACATCATGTTTTTCATCTTAACATTGCACAACTGCAGCAGATCTGCTTTGAAATATGCTAAAATGTTTGCTAGATTCTCCATAATCAGCAATACGGTAACAATGTTTCATAATTCCACAGCCATTAATGAGGACAAAGCATAACAGAAGGTAGAAAAATGCGCTCCATATTGGAATTTTAAAGTATAAGTGACATTTCTCTGTGTGCAATGACACAGCTTGTGCGAAAGCTTTATATCATCACTCATATCTGATTGCTGAAATGATATAGCATAGACTCAAAGTCAGTCATTATCATTATACAATTATACTTTTAATTAATCAGACTGTTGATAACATCAGAATTTTAGTAACCCTGGAAATGATATTCAGGAATCCAGTGGTGACATATTAAGTCAAGTCTTGCATCAAGTCTCAGAAACTAATGAGACTTGGGAATATTTCACACTGTTGTTTGGATAGGCAGCGAATGGCAAGTGACACTTTATTTACTTCAACTTTAGTGGTAATTGAAATTCTTAGAATGTTTTACTACCATACGCATGTGTCTGATTTGTTTTAGTTATTTGATAATGAACCTATGCAGTCCCAGGTTCATTGTACAGTGGAACTCTTTAACACAAAATCTCTTAACCCAAAAACCCTGATAACACAAACTAAATTTTCAAGTCCCTGGCACTGAATTTGTATGTAATTAATAATGGATAACACAAAGTCCTGATAACACAAACTAAATCGTGTGGCCCTACAGATTTCGTGTTAAAGAGGGTCCACTGTATTTTGCAAGATATTTTGAGCCTGCTCCTATTTTACTATGGAAATGCAAGTGTGGTCTAGTGGAATACTGCAATTTAGGTGAGAGTTCAATCCAGCTAGACCCAACTGGTAACATCCATCGGGCAGGACATTCATTGCTTCATCAACCAGAGCAATATTTGGGAGCTGTTAGGAGAAGCATAATTTAAGTGCAGTGAGCACATTGGTCATGAAATACACTCTTTTTGTAAAGCGAAATGCAGTGGTTATGACATAGTATATAGTAATAGTATTATAGGTAGCAAGGCTTTTGTATTCTATTTTGATCATAAGACCCATTTAATTTGCATTATTCCTTTTATCTTTTTTTAATCTACAGGATCGACATCTTCCATACCATCACACTGAGCTTGTTACAATGACTTAGAAGGTGAGTCACTCTTACCGATTTAATTTGCTGTTTGTCGTTTGAGGTACTCTTAGGATTTTAGGTGGTTTCAGAGAAGCTGTCTTTGCGGCAGATGACCAAGCTTGTAGTTGCGGCAGACGACCAAACATTTGCAATTTTGAGTTGTCGTAATGTAGCACGACACATTTGCGTATTGTGGTGATGGTCTTTCACAAGAAAAGTTGAATTTATCCCAACTCAAAATATTGTGTCGTTGCGACCATCACAACAGGGTAATTGATATATCAGCTTGTCGTGCTTCCCGCAAAATTTTTCCAGGTGCGACAAGGTCTAGTTTGCGCACCAAAAAATTTGACGTCACGCTGGTCGTACGACCACCACGACACCCTGAAACCAGCTTTGCAACCGGTAGCAAGGTTGATATTATACATTAAAATCAAGTGACTAGACCCTATATGAGGCCCAATCTAGCGGATTAATAAACCCGAAACGTGCTGAACCTATATTTTCTAGATCTAAAACTAGAAAGTTAAATAGAGATTGTTCCAACAGATTTGAACCAGAGACCTCATGCACTCAAACCCATGTTTGCAAATGGTATACTTAACTTAACTGGGGAGTCTGCTTGGTCAGTTTTTTTGCTCAATAAACCTTTATTTGTGACAAATGTCAACTTATTAATTTCTGTCATTTTCAGGCTTGACATTTCATGTTATGGTTTGTTAGGGCTTATGCTTGGTATCCACAGCTGTATTTAGGTGTAATTTGGGTTGCTAAAACTGGTAGCAGATACAACTATTTGCCTTTTCACAATAGCAGGAAGTTATTGCTGTTGTCTTGGTTTCAGCTACACAAAATATCCATGTGCATTACATACCTAGCTCTGAGGAGCTTGATTTTAATTTATGTTTGGTTTGAGAAATACCAGGTTTAAGCCCAAAAATACTAGGTCTACATTGAATGAGATTATAGTCGGCCCACATTTTAAAATAATAACAGTTGGTCTCTTCAGACAATATAAAGCAGCTGTTCTATACAGAGTTCTACCCTCCCCCGAGTTCTACCCTCCCGGAGTAAAAAATCAAGCTCTGATAA
>JXSR01S026858.1:15589-45708 GCA_000969725.1 Ophiothrix spiculata | reverse complement strand
GAGGCAGATAACTGTTTAGCTATGCTTGCTCCGTATTTGTAGAGAAAACAAACTTGCAGGTTGTAGATCTGTAATTCTGCTCCTCATTTAATCCTTGGGTGATGTTTCTGATCTTTGCTGGATGGGAGGGAGCGCACTGTATGAAGTGGAATCAGATTGGCAACATTTTCAGGTCAGATTTGGGGTACAGGGTTCCAATGAACAAGAAGGGCAAGAGCATATAGGTGGTTTATTTTAAAGAATGCTTTGGGATTTATGTAAGGTAATTTAGAGGACACATACATGACTGTCCAGTAAAGTTGGTCCATTGTCAATTTATTTCATGTATATTCAAATTGGGATTCGCAATACTATAAGATTTTGATCAGAAACATTTCGTCAAAAACTTGATTTGTTACAGAAAAATGGATAAAAAGCACATGCATGCTTTCCTATACTAATACACGTGGAATTAAATTTGGGATCCCCAATTTAATTCAACAAATGCCCATAACAGAAAAAGTAGGCATATTTAAGCCAAATCGTTAAGAGGGTATTAATATCTACCAAAAGCAAACCCAAATCAGCTAAAAAAAATAAAAAGTGATGTTACACTTTACAGAGCAGAATACCTACCTTTAAAGTAAAATATTCAATACAAGAAAAATGTGATAACCAAAATTAACACAATTGCCAAGATTGAATTCAAAACTTTCAAAAATATGTTTGAAATAGTAGAATTACAGAATAATAAAGACCTGTTAGATTTTAATTGTGTTTCAACTGTATATTAACATTCTGCCCTAGAAAGAATGTCTTGGAAACGAATATAGAGATTTGAAAAATTTCTGTCTCAAAATATTGATCGTAATTATGCAAATTAGTTTCTACTTTTGGCATCCCATAGCAGGGAGTGACATTTTTTCTTACTAACATCTGGTTGCTCTGAGGCAGATAACTGTTTAGCTATGCTTGCTCCGTATTTGTAGAGAAAACAAACTTGCAGGTTGTAGATCTGTAATTCTGCTCCTCATTTACTCCTTGGGTGATGTTTCTGATCATTGCTGGGTGACAGGGATTGCACTGTATATGAAGTTGAATCTGGTTGGCAACATTTCCAGTTCAGATTCGGGGTACAGGGTTCCAATGAACAACGAGGGCAAGAGCATATAGGTGGTTTATTTTAAAGTATGCTTTAGGATTATGTAAGGTACTTTAATGGACATATGTGATGACTCACCCTGAAAAGGGGGACTTTGCGACAGAACACTTTTCGAGAAACTGATGAAAATAGGCAGCAAAAATAAAATAAAAAGAATTTCCAGCAGATTTTCTGTTGTAAAACATAATCGCCCTGATCAGTTTCAACAAGTAAGGTGTCATTTTAAAGCTCAGAAAATGCTGCAACAGATGAAATGATAAAATCAAAATTGATATCATCTTCAAAATCCCCCCTTTCGGGGTGAGCCATCACATATGTGACTGTCCAATAAAGTTGGCCCATGGTAAATTTTATTTCTTGTATACATATTCAAATCTCGATTCAAATAAAACTTATATTTACTCTTTAAAATGACACTTGTTTTATGTACATACGCCAAAACGGAGTTAAGGTGAGATTCCTTTTTTTTTCGTTTGCGGTGTATTTTGCACTGTAAGGGTACTGGTAGTGGTATAATGTAAAACACACGATTGAATGGTATCAAGACCTGATCAAGTTGAAGCTGAGATTCAAATTTTGACCATCCGCTTTCAATGCGGTTCCATGTTATTATCTTCACTGTATGAAAATTTTCCGCATGACCAAAATGCATTCAAAACCGATGAATCGCTCCAGGTACTGATTCAAGTAAATGCATGCATTTCCGGATAGCCTCACTGCAAACGGACTGGATAAAAGGAATCGATCTCACTGAAAACCATTACATCGATTCAAAACACGCCGCATTCGGAACCGCATTAATGAAAACAGATGGTCAAAATATGAACCTGATACCATTCAATCATGTGCACACTTAAATTATACCACTACCAGTACTCTTACAAAGCAAAATGCACCGCAACCGCACCGCCAACGGATAAAAGTAATCTGACCTTTATGATACTTTGAAGTGTGATATGTCAGAATATGCAAAATGGAGAAAAACTTTAAGACTTTTACTTTTTGCACATTGATTTACATCTAGAATGGTTAATTCTTAGATATTTACAGAAAATAAAGTAGAAATTTTGCAAGGACTTTCTGAGTTTGGAAACTTGCAAAACAAGTCCAGTTTTAAGCTGTTTTTGCTGTGCTTAAAAGTATCGCATTATTAATGCTGTTAAACAAGATATAAAAGATGAGAACCCTCCTTCCTTAAGTCTGGTATATGCTGTAAGCAGTATCGCTTCATTACATGCACTAGAAATTACTGTTGTGTTTGGTGATGAATATCGACTGGTAATTTGAATTCCACTTCTCCGACTCACTGCAGGTACTTTGAGGAGACTGCATGGGAGAATTAGTTTTGACTTAGATGAGGAAGAAAATTGGAA
Organism: Ophiothrix spiculata; assembly: GCA_000969725.1. Lineage (NCBI taxonomy): Eukaryota > Metazoa > Echinodermata > Ophiuroidea > Amphilepidida > Ophiotrichidae > Ophiothrix > Ophiothrix spiculata. Next base: position 43,194 of record JXSR01S026858.1, on the reverse strand, counting down.
ATCTTTGAATGATGGAGAGTTTTGCTGTGTTTGTTTGAACTACAAGTACTCTTCCAAATATCGTATCTACTCGTCCAATTCAATTGTTTTCCGACTGACAAATTCTGTGAATTAATTTATTTCTGTACTTCAAAAGTTCACCAAACCATCATATTCTATTTCTGAACCGTTATCAAAGTATTTTTAGCAAAATCCGGTATGTTTGTATGAAATATCTCAACCGTAAAGGTGATGTACATTCAGAAAATAGGTAGTTGAATTGGACGAGTGGATTCAGTATGTCAAATGTCATTAGACATAAATGTGATTTTATTATTCTTGTAAGACTTAGAAATTTCTCCAAACAGGTTGAAAACAACAACATTTACCAATTGTGAATTGACAGGCCTCAATATTGGGGAGCAATGCCCCCCCTCTCCCCCTGGCTGTGCTACTATAGCAAAATCACCACTTTTTAAAGAAAAATTCAAAATTAAGGATTAATCGACAGTCATAGAGACTAGACAGTGATTCTGAATATTCATGATGCAAATAAGAAACATGTTTATTTTTATTTTCAGCGCAGGTGCCATAACCAACTCTAATCAAATCAATACAAGCTAAATGTTGTAGACAATGAAAATAACCTTCAGCTTTATATGGCAATGTTTTGCCGGAAATGCATCCAAGTTCATTAATGTGCTGAGATTGTGCATCTGCATGGCTAAATGAGGAATTTGTCTCTGCTACATGTTTCGTTTAATGCTCTTTCAAAACCTTTATTAAGTTTAAATCATTATATCTCAAGAACAATATTTTAGTTTACTGTCTCCAAGGAAAATTACAAAATTAAAGGCATTAGCCATGATCATCAAAGTGAAGTTCAACTTTCCTCAACACCTACTGATTTTATGGCATTTTTAGAAGTACTTCCAACTACTAACTAATATCCATAACCATTCTTGTTGAACTTGAACATTTATAGTAAAACAGACAATTATTTGTGCTTTGAATTTTTCATTCTCCAGAGAATGGTAAATTCAGTGATATTGTTTGCAGAAATAAATTTTTGTAACTAACAATATATTTTAGTGAAGAGATCATGTTGTCAAGTATTTTTAACCTTCCAAAAGAATGATGTTGACTTTTAAATCATCAGTCGGACATTTGGAAATAGAAACTTGTTATACCTGCATGGATCATGGCTAATGCCTTTAATAAATCACAAAATTTGATTGTTCACAGTAGCGGAAGAAGATGCTGATGAGCTTGTTGTATATAGGTAGTGAAATTCTTGAGGATCAAAAGTGTGGCTTTAAGTCATGTAGTCAAATATAAATTACGGAAACTGCTTTGCATGGTGATGGCATTTCATTAAGATTGATGTCAACTCATCATTTTTGGAAAGGTTTTTGACTCTGTAACTTACCAACTTTAATATTAAAATTCATATGAAAGTGTACCCTTTTAACAGCAAAATTATATGCTGAGTGATATTAATTTTTTACCAAAACCTATGCTTTTTAGTCCTAGAGTCAAAAAATTGTAATTTTTTTTTAGAATCTGGAAACCGATGTTTAGGGTCTGTTTTCTTAAATTTATGATTCAAATTTTTATATTTTGAAATATTGCCAATTTGCTAAAAGTAGGTCAAAGTGTCCATTTCTCCTGTTTTTTGTGGCAAAAATGACCTATTGTTTGCAATATTTCAAAAGTAAGAAAAAAAATATCAAAAATTTGAGAAAATTGACCCGGAATATTGGTTTCTATAAATAAATTGGGCATCCAGAGATGTGATTAATTTACTATAGTTGAAATGAAATTCATCCACCTGTTTAGATATATAGGATGCCCCTATTGTATACATTTCTGAATGGCTTTTAATACTTTTTAAAAAGGATGATTAATCAGAATAATTTTTCCAACTATTTTACAGCACTAGAACATTTTGTAGAATGGATGACCATCCACATAACTCTAATAAAGTTGCCCCTGGTCAATTTTGATGTAGTTCATATTCAAATGGAACATAATTTTCAGCTTTGAAATGATACTTGCTTCACATTCTTATTGGACTCAGAAGTGGAGTTATGATTCTTCGAAGCATGACAAGTAATATGCAGAACCGAGAAATATTGCTCTGAAGATTTCATTTTGTGTACATTTCCAATTCATCTGCGTCTAGAAATTGTTACTTTCAAAATAATTGTTACTTGAAATGAAATCTGATATTTTGCAATAGTTTATAAAAAGCATGAAAATTTCAAATATGCAAAAATCTCAATTTTGTCAGAATATGACTTAAGTATGTAGTTTACTAGTTTGCCCTGTATCTAAAAATGAAAAATGAAAAAAGTGGATGGTCACATAAAATGATTTGGGGGAGGAACTGTTATCCAAAATGTGATGGTCAGAACATTTTTCAAGAAACTGGTGAAAATAGGCAGCAGCAAATAAAGAAAACATAAGAATTTCCGGCAGATTTTCCATTTTAAAAATATGATCACCTGGATCAATTTCAATAAGTAAGGTGTCATTTTAAGGCTTAGAAAATGATGTAACAGATGAAATGATAAAATCAAAATTGATATTCCCCTGTTGGGTGAGCCATAACAAATAATATGTAAAATTATGTCCATTTATGGAAATGAAAGTACTCTATTTTTTTTTAAACCATTTCAAAAAATATTAATTCATAAGAAAATAAAATAGAAAATAGAAAATAACAGACAAGACTAGTCTTGGACTTCTGTGTCAACTAAATAATAGTCAGACAAGCTAACAATTAACAATTGCGAAAGAGAACAATTACAGACCCTGAATTCAGATGAAATCTTAATCATGAGTACAAAACCGTAAAATTGCTAGATCATTTTTTCTAGAATTTTACAAGGAATTTGGAATTGAAAGAAATGACTTATTTGTCTCAATAATATGACTTTATCCCCCCCCCCTGCAAAAAAATAATTTTTTTGTAAAGTGGATTTAAAAACGGCTTTGCAGACCAATCCCACAAATACATAAACATTTTTAACTTAATAGCGAGTTACAATATTTGTTATTGCACAGTTTAAAATAATTGTTAAACCAAGAAAAAGAGATTTGATTGAGTCCTACTAAGCTTAACAGTCAATCCTGCAGCCAGCAGTGTAGTCAGCTGTCAGCTTGTGACCTAACCATTCAGGTCAGTATCATCTGGCAAACAGTTTGAAAGTGAAGCATCAGTTGACTTTGGACTTGCACTTGTCAGTTTATTAATGCACCTTATCTTATGTTTGTTTTCTCTGTAGATACACCGTTTTGCTGCTTCTCACTTACAACCCAGCTAACCCATCGTTTAGTTGTGACATGACCAGTCAGTCTACAGCCAGTCAACTACTAGACAGTTGAAACAAGAGAGATTGCTAGACTGCCCTATGATGGTCTCATAACGCAAATATAAACAGGACACTCAACTTCCAGACAACGAATTATCTCACGGGACTTAAACCCAAGACCACTTGAACTCACATCTCTCTTACAATACAACGACAGTTGCGTGTATGGTGCTATTTGAAACGCAACGATTATTACACGTTACAACGACAGTGTGATTGATCAAACGACGACAGAGTGTCATCGTCCCCTTTCTCTCCTCATCTGTATGCGTTGTCAAGTATGATGTTAGCGACAAGCACATGGTAATATAAGCAGTTGTGCGAGTCTTAATAACAAGTCGGTCAAGATATAGCGTTGACTAAAGAGTTTACACGGTGGAGATGCTTGAGTAACAGGAATATTATCTATCAATGTGCATATATCATCTTGAGCAGTGAGGCTAGTTTCGTGGCTGGTGTGATATATACATACAGAGCTAAGCTTAACACAGCGACTGACTGTATGAGACGAATTCTAGCTCGACAGTCATTATTTATCTGCTCAGAGATGCGGTGTATCATTACTCCTTGAGGTATTATTTGTGTGTTTGATAGATGGAAAACAAATAAGCGGCACAACTATTTATGATTAGTGTTGCAGTTTTGGAAATATGGATTTGGGGTATCGTCGTATATAAGACATCTATAGTGTTATTCACACATAGTGTTATGGTGCATCAAACAGCTATTCGCAACATTCTATTTTGGAAATAATGTCTCATAGACTATAATTGCACTGATTTCTATGGAATACTGAAGTCGATTTATGTCAACACACAATTTGAGCAATTTTGGATATATTTACTTCTCGATTTTTGGAATTATGGCGCGTCGATTGGTGTATTGTAAAGTGGTGCTTGCCACATCCATGGTGTGGTTCCTTTTGGATATAATGCTGATAATGTACTACAGTGAGTGCGGCAGTGACGTGAAATGTACAAATGACGGGAACGCTCCGAGGGACCTAGAAAGTAAGTAACCCAGGGTGTTCTGTTCGCAGACAGCAGCTGTACTGCATAAAGCTCTCTTGAGTGAAGTTGTGGATTTTGTGTCTCGTTTTTATTAAAAGTAAATGGGGGATGGGTAATAGTACATTCAGATATCTTGATAAATGGTTGCCGGCGCTTGATGCTGAGCAACGCTCACTTTATTGCATGGTTAATATTTGGGCATGCTATGGATATGCTAGGTTTAAAGCTGTCTGGGTAGTTTTAGTTTATACCTTTTATTAATGTATGTTCTGAGTGATTGTTAGGTTTTGGAGTTCAACTGACATAAGGATCTAGTTTTAATCAATAAACAATCTTCACTGAAATGGCTAAAAATGAGAGCGAACTACCTTTCAATGTTTTATATTGTGTCGCTGGTATGACTATGTCCAGTGTTTTCTAAATCTCTGAAGAAGAAAATGATGTTGGTAAAGAATTAGACATTTCTATTTAAGATTAATAATCAATAAAAACAAACTTGATTTTATATTGGTTTATTATTGCTAATTTTCAAACAAACAAACAACAAAACCGCCACTTCCTATGTATAATGTTATTGTGCACAGATGCATAGTATCTGAAAATTAGTATGATGTAATTTAATTTTGTCGACTTCTAAAGATGATTTGCAAATGAATGATATATGCCTTTTAGACACTTAAAGATTGTTAGCCTTTGTTAAAGGCTCAGAAATCAAAGCCCATGCCATCATTCTAAGCGCACACTTTATGTGTACACTCAGACTGTATATAGCACGGACCCAAGCATGGATGTTAAATCAGGCTATACTGTTTGAAATAATTATAAAATCTTGATTTTCAAGTTTCACCAAGCTACCAACATACTGCTATGCTCTTAACCCCTACAAACATTTGTTCAATGCTGTTCCCCAGGCCTGGCGGCCCTCTAGTAGTGACTTTAAATAGTGTTGGAAACAAAAATGTGATTTTATGTTGGTAGGTGCTAGTTAGGTTTTCATATATCTCAGATTCTTAGCTCAGTGCTGCAGACTGTGTTGTGATTAGGTGTTTGGTGGTGATGGCCCGGGGTGATGGGCTGTGTGAAACCTATCATAGTAGGTACATGACAGTAATTGTGCTGTATGCAGACATTTTTTGGGTATTTTTAAAACATACTAGCTAGAATAGCTTGGTGTGCAGCCTGGTGTGTATATTGCACAATGCCTCCTCTGGAAGTAAAGAGTTATGACCCTTTGATATTCTCAAAAATAAATGGCTCGGGCCTTGAAGCAAGGCTAAAGATTGTCTGTAGTGCTTTTTATTATGATTTTTTTTTTAATTAATGGAAGTTAAAAATTTTATTCTGAAAGTTTAGCATTAGTATTGGCATGTATTTGTTTTTCATGATATATGCACGATTTTGTAATTGGGTGTAGAAATGTACACACATGTGTATGATGCAATGTCTAACCTGCATTCATCATGTGGAACTCAAATAATTTGGATAAAACAACAACCATGTACCAATTTGAATATAGTGAGCATGATTTCTTAGAGCTTGATTCTGTGTCTTGCAAAATATATAATGACTGAGGAATCCCTCAAAATTCAGAATTATATATATTGAATTTTCAAACTGCTTGAGGTTGGGTAAATAATAAAATGCTGGTGAAATATAACTTAATGCTATTCAGAAAATTCAAAATTTTCTCGTAGATTGAGGCTTGACTTTTGAGAAAAACAAAACTCTATGAAGCATGATGTTTTTTTATTGTAAGGATTTTTTATTCATAGTCATAATTTTTTGTGATTTTGTTGTTGTGAGCTGTAGAATTTTAGGACACACAATAGTTTTACATTGATCTCACAAGCTTACATTCATTTTATTCAAAATGAACAGATTTTGTATTCATGTAATACTCTGCAAAATGCATTATGATCACGTTCAATTTTCATACTAGTCTCTAATGACAAATACACATCAAATATCAAATAAAAATACATAAAGATGCTTTATTACTCAATATTGAATCGAGCTCCATAAGTATAAGAGCAAGAGACATTTTATAGATCTTCATAAAGAAGAGCCCATGTCAACTGATGTGTATGATAAATAGGGCATGTTTGTTGAGTAGAATATTCGTCTCCTTGATAATCAGCAATAAGGAAATTGGGAAACCCAAGTAGACTTGCTAATTGCAAAGACAACTAGATCTAGACTTTGATGTAATGCAGGTGGATTATTGGCCATCATGACATCTATAAATATGAGTTGGACTTCCGGGTTGGACCGGGCCGTGCCTTTTTGAAAATTTCTGATGTGCTACAAATTGCACTTCTGAGGAGATAACCAAGGTTGGCATTTTGTTTTTAATCAATATTTTTTTTCTGGATTAAGATGTGCTGAAATTGCACATTTTCTAAGGCACAGAGCGATGGAGAAAATTTGCTCCAGGTAATTGGTAGAATGCTCCAGGTTCACCATTAAATTTCTTATAGGACCTGGAGCACTTTTCCTGCCAATTTTCAGTAAAAAATTACTCCAGGTTCTAATAACCTTAATAAACTGAAATGATGATGAATTAGACTTCTGCACTACAAATATGTACCTCAGTAGTAATTTCAGATGCTCTACATCGATCTATCGTCAGCTGATGTTCTGCGGTGTTCTTCTTCTTGTTGGTGATGTCAGAGAATGATTTATGACGTCACAAGAACTTGAGTTTGTCAATTAGCCCCGCCCCTCTTTTGGAACAAGGTTTCCCAGACATGTTCTAAGTTCATGCCTTTATCTCTTCAAATTTGGTCCGTTGGCTTCCAGTAGTCATTGAGAGAACTCTTTAAGTTTCCTTTCGAGCACCTTACTAAAATGCTTGTTCTGGTGTGTGATGGTGTTGTTTCACACCTTCATCTAAGGCCTATATACCTACTGGTCTTCCTGCAGACTTTTGGTTTATCTGCAATGATGACATTTAGAGGGCAGCGTGGCCGAGCGGTTAGAGCACTGGACTCCGGTGCAAGAAGTTGGATCGTCGTCGAGTGTTCGAGCCACGCTCGCGCCAAGTTCCTTGTGCCCTTGAGCCAGACACTTTACTCGAATGTGCTCCTCTCGACCCAGGTGTATAAATGGGTACCGGCCTTGGCTGGGGAAGTAACGGGTTCGTTGTGCAGTAGACTAGCGACCCGCTCACAGCAATTTATATAACCTGGCCCAATCGCTATGAAAAGGAGATGGGCACCTCTGGATGCACTGAAAAGTGTCACCACCCAATTTACTTCTTTTTTTTAATGACATTTACACTTAAGGCTTGTTTTTCTGGTCCAACATGTGCAAACTAGTTTGAAACAAATCATTAGTCTGTTGGTGTCTTCTGATACCACGTGTATCAAAAAAAATTGTGCACGGATTAAAACTGATTTTGACCTTGATAAAAGCACCAAATCATAATTTTCTTGTTATTGTAGTAAAGCAGATTAAATAAGCTTTTAAATGCAGAAAAAAAATAGAAATCGGATGAAAAATAAAAAAGATATGACCAATTTTGTGAGTACTTTTAGCTTTTATCATAATGCCATAACCTGTAATTGTGATATGTAATATCTTGCTTAACTGTGTAAATCCCATTGGAATGGAAGAAAAAGAGACGTGCTTACAAAATGGGTCATATCTTTTTTATTTTTCATCCGATTTCCATCATTTTTTCTGCCTTTGAAAGCTTATTAAATTTGCTTTACTACAATAACAAGAAAATTATGATTTGGTGCTTTTATCAAGGTCAAAATCAGTTTTAATTCGTGCACAATTTTTTTTGATACACGTGGTAGAGGAGAAACAGAAGTACTCAAGATTAGATTTGAGTATATTTTAGTGATCAGTAACTTTAATAAGCTTAGTCACCTGAGTTTTTCACTGTATTTTGCAATATAAGAATATAGACCGAGCTTGGATGATATAGATCATAGTGTACTACAGTGTACTTGTAGATGCGATTGAATGATGACACACTTTAGCCTGAAACTTGTAAACAAATTTTAATCTTGTATAGCCTGTGTGGATTTGAAATGAAATCAAATGGATAAGGATTCAGATAATCATCTTCTAGTCTAAACTTCAAAACCAGGTCAACTCATCTGATGCTATTGGTACATTCTTGTGTTATTCTTGTGAATATATTGCCACCTGGATAGTAGTAGTAGGAAGACTCAGCAGGGAAAGTAAAATAGGACCTACTTTTGCTGCTTGTCTGAAGATGAGCAGCTGAACATTACATTCAATGCACTCGTGTGAATGAATTTATTGCAAGCTTTAGTGTGTTTTACAATTAACATTTCTGTCTCAAACAAATTGTAGCTGTGTTGTTCATTGCTATATACACATGATCTGCTAGAAAAAAAAATAATGCGAGTAATCTTAAAAAATCTTCTGAAATGAGATTGATGTAAATGTACTGATCATCACATATCACATCCACAGCTACAAGTCTAGATTCAGAGAAGCACTGAAGAGCGTGTCATCTAATAATATCTGGCGATGATACAATTTTTACCATGGTAACAATCGGTACACCAAAATGATTGGGATAATTTAGGTGCCCCCTCCTCCACCCCACCCCCTCACACATGCACTTCCACAGATACAAGTCTTGAATCAGGGAATTGCTGAAGAGTGTGTCATCTAATAATGTCTGGCGATGATACAATTTTTACCATGGAAACAATCGGTAAACCTATCTGATTGGGAACATTAAAATGCTCACCCTCTCCCCCACCCCTCTCCAATGCACCTCCACAGGTTTAAAATCTAGATTCAGAGAAGCGCTGAAGAGCTTGTCATCTAATAATGTCTAATGATGATATAATCTTCACCATGGAAACAATCGGTAAACCAACCTGATTGGGGTAATTTACGTGCCCCAGCCCCCTCATACACATCCAAAGGTTTAAAGTCAAGGTTCAGGGAAGTGCAGAACAGCTTGTCATCTAAATAATACAGGCCTAGAAATTTGACGCGAATCCGCGAATCGATTCGCGCAAAGATTCGCGTCGAGACAGTAATCCGCGAATCCATTTGGATTCGCGTGAAAAACTATTCAACAAGCTTCCGATACCTTTAAATGCAAGTGCCAATTATCGTAGTAAACATTTCATTGATAAACATAGAGTCGATCTTTTGGTGAAACCCAACGTTTGTGTTTACCTAAAAACAGTATACACGACCCTTCGGAGCTTGGTGGGTACCGGTACCGCTGTCAAAGTTTCGTGTCTGGACAGGCGATTGGTAGTTTACCAATTTTTTACGTAAAATAAAACCAATCATATGCAGCGATAGATAGGCTATCGTTTCGGAAAGGTTTTTACCATGTGATCCGATATACCTCAAATCTGATATTTTTTTCCCATCGACCATCGCGTCATTTTCATGTATTTAGAGACCGTTCATGTTCAAAATGAATATAAAATACTAAGCTAATCACAATATTACAATAAAAAATGATTTGAAAATTTTATAATGCAATAAATAAAGCGAATACATTGTAAATAGAAATTCTTGTGATTTATTACTTGAAGTGTGTGGTAGGGTATGTGGTAAGCCCGTCAACAACATGGCCGCGGGTCGGAGTGGGGCTACGGCAACGGGTGGGCCAAAAAAGCCCAAAACCGTCAGCCTAGCGGCTTTTAAGAACTGGGAAACAGAATTGCAGTCCTTTTCAAGTAGAGGAAGAGGATGGGAGGGTAATCAAATTATTATGCAGCGTTTGTAAAGACCATTTCGAGACGTTGATGCATACTTGCTTGAATAATAATTCTCTGAAAAGAATATAATAATGACAAAATATAAAAGGGTAAACTTGAGGACCACTGAAATGAATCCGGCCTTTCATGATGTAACAATATCAAAATTATGTCATGTTTAATTTTCAAATTTCAATTTATCATCATTTTGTGAGAAAATTTGTCAAATTCTTTTAAATCTCAAAAAAGATTCTCGCAAAAGTTCCTTGGAGAATCCAGATCAAAAATTATGCGAGAAATTCTCGTAGAACTACTTTGCGAGAATCTAAACAGATTCTCGCACTCGGGAACGAATTTCTAGGCCTGTAATATATCTAGTGATGATACAATCTTCACCATGGAAGCAATCGGTAAACCCCCGCCCCACCCCCTCTCCCATGCACCTCCACAGTTACAAGTCTAGATTCAGGGAAGAGCAGAAGAGCTTGTCATCTAATGTTTATAATGATGATACAATCTTTACCATGGCAACAGTTGGTACACCAAGCTGATTGTGATATTTTGATCAACACCAAATAGGTGGGCCTCTTTACGTCATGAATTGATACAGATAAGTGCGTGCGTAGCCGGACACAGCGACGCAGTGCACGTTGCACTTGTGACTTGCGCATCAATGTCTAAGGCGCGCGTGTAACTGGGATTATGTTTACTTGCAGATGAAGAAAAGCCTCATAATTTCTGCCTATTTGGTGTTGATCAAAGTATAATTTAGGTGCCCCTGCCCTTCCCTCCTGCAGCTCCACAGATTTAATGTCAAGATTCAGAGTTCAACGCTGAAGAGCTTGTCATCTAATAATGTCTACCGATGATACAAACTTTACCATGGTAACAATCGGTAAACCAATCTGATTGGGATAATTAAGCAGCAATAAACTTATTGCAGTTCAACCTTAGGCAACGAGATGCTATCAGGAATTTTGATTACTTTTTATGTAATATTTATTTTAAAGGTTGCAAGTCAAATTTCATTCAGGATTTTTTGGATACTAGGTAGACTGCTGAATATAGAGCTACAATCAGTGTTACTTTTCTGTGTGTTGTAAGATGATACATAAACTGCATGTTTCATCAACCCTGCTTGTATATGTGACCCGTCATATCGAAAGGTACCTTAATACCGGCATAGTAAATTACGAGATACAGGCCATTGAAGCTAAGCATAGTCAAAAATAACGTCCAAGGTCGAATTTCTAATTTCATCAGAAAGGTTATCTTTGAAGTGTATTCTATCATGTTAATCAGGTTCCAACATCCTAAACATAAGACAAATGTTTTAAAAACCGAGATAAAAATCGTTTCTCCATACACGTTTAACCAGTACAGAAACTTTAAACTTGATTTTCTCAGAACTTTAGTTTTCGGAATCAGCCCGATACCTTTTTACCAATTTGGATGTAACTTTGTAATCGAACATCCAATAACCAAAAGCAAGGTGTCATTTTAAAGCTTAAAATATAATCTTTCAGATGAGACCAAAAAATCAATTTTAATTTTGCCGACCTTAAGGTACCTTTCGATATGACGGGTCACATATATGAAGAATTATGATAAAATAGTGAATTTTGGTGTTGTTAAAATAAAAGGAAATTCAGCTTTAAGAATTTGGATATGAAATTTGATGATAGAAATGCGAATTTAAGTACTACAATCATTGAAAAACCTGTTGGGACACTTTGACGGCAATTTTTAAATTTGAGCCCCCTCTCCCCAATTCAATATTGAATGATGCAATGTCACTAGATTTGCTGTAACATCTCTCAACATTGTTTGGTGGGGTGGAGGGGAGGATGTAGACTTAAAGAACGGTTCAAACTACAACTTAAAGATTGTTCAAAAAATAATGTGTAAAAATCATAGTACTTATGCGAATTATTATCGTCAAATATACGCAAAAAAAGTGTCACAACACATTTTTTCAATTGTAGATAAAAAATAATGTATGCAAATCATGTGTTTTTAACAGATGAGATGTGTTACTCTAAAGAGGTAGAAATTTTGTGTCCAAATTACTCAAACTGATATTAAAATGTACTGCAAATATGCTATGAAAATAAGCTGTAAATGGGTTATTTGCAATCTTTCAAATTACTTACTGCCTGAATGTACCCAAGAAATAAAACCACCTCAGAATAGAACTGGCAATGTATGCGGCTTCACCAAACAAACACGTCAAGTATTCCTTGTATTGAAGATTTCTAGATAGATGTTGACATTGTTGATGTTCCATTTCTGTTGCAATCAATTTGCTGTGTTCCAGTATTTACTAGGATAGCACTGTGCTGATAGACTAAAAGATAAGATTAACAGAAGACTAGTCTGTGTACTGCCAATGTTATATGCGTACAGAGCCATGCTTTTTACATGGATTTCTTATTTTAAGTAGTTTGATACAATTTTAAGTGTTGTTACATGTAGCTCATTGATTAGTTTGTTTAATTATAAAACCATTTTTTTCTGGCATTTATATCATGACTTTGCCATAGGCATGCCTTTGCCGTAGGGTATCTTAAGTAAAACCAATATAATTTATCATGCTGTTTTTAGTGAATTATCTTGACCAGTTTGCCTTTTAAACCCAGATTATTTGCTACCTGAGCTTCTTCTTCCAGATAGCTTCCCAAAGCCTTTGGTAGGGGATGCATTAAGTAATGAAGATTAAATGGCTAGCGTAAGGACATAGGCCTGTACTCTTGGAAAAAACATTCTCTCTATAGACTGATATTGAAACAGAAATTGTATCACTTCTTGAAAAATTCATACAGCATATTCTTGAAAATATGAAGTCATCTTGACATTTGATTTTTATCCAAGATCTGATTTCAGTGTTCAAGAATTCCTTGGTAGAAATCCTATCCTAGTCTGTTTTTGAAGTCCTTAACCTTCATTTCTTATTGAGTATCTCATACGGGTGCTGGTATTTAATGGAACCTTTACCCAGAAGGCATTTGTGATAGTTTGTTCCCCTTTCCATTTGCGTTATAGCTGAACAATTTATGAGGCCAAGGCATCTTCTAAAATGTAGGATTAAATAGTGCCTTTAGATATTTCTTAATGGTCTTGTCATGCACACAAATAAAATTGCACAGTGTACATGTACAATGACGTACAGTTTATCAATCCTAGTGTCAGAGTTGTAGCTTTGATTAAAGTTTTTTTTCATTAAAAAACACAAGTTACTTTCAGTGAGCATCATTTGTACTGGAGATGTTTTAGGATTTAAAACTGTAACCGTACAAAACATCAAAAAATCACAATCCATATAGTTAGGAAAATTACCAAGTCCAAATACGTTATAGACCGGAGTTAGCAATGGTCACGAAATCGCTGCCATGGCAGCACGTGCTCGGTTGTTGACATAGTGATGGTTGGGTAGGGATGCAAGAGGTCCCCGGTTCGAACCCAGGTGGAAACCCACCATTTTTAACTTGCGGATTTCCGAGGAGATCATTTTTAAACGAAGAAGTGCTCAGTACGGTTAGGGTTAATGACAAAACTTAACGTAGTGAGCGCTGCCCAGAAGGACTTACGAAGTTAAAATTTCAATACAGATCTATAGACAGATGTTGCTTAATGTGCATTTCCATCACCAATTCACTTCAATGTTATAAACAAATAATATACATGTAATAAATGATACAATGAAATAGATTATCGAGGAAAAGACTTGAAGCCAGTTTAACCAGATGTAATAAATGTTACATAGAAAGCAGTATAACGTTATGCCAATTGTTAAACATCATACAAACCAACACCCTCTTTATTTTGTCTTTGGATACATTTGGAAATTATCACAAAATCCTGGGCAAGCAACCATTTTAGTTGACTGTAAAATGGTAAAAAGAATGATGTCTGCATATCTGCCTTATCAGAGATATAGCTGTATCACGTTTTGTTGACACAGATGTGACTATTTCCTCTGAATATCAGTTTATAGGAAATGAAACCATTGATAGTGTAAATGCTCTCACAGAAATAGATATGACATGGTTAGCCTCTTGATGCTGACTTTTATGGAGCACTTATTAGAGAAACAACTTGTTAATAGTGGCAATGGCAAAATTAAGCATTTGGAGCAAAGGTGTTACAGATAAGGATTGTATTGCCTGTAGTCTTGTTACCACTTGCATCCTGAGTGTTTCTAAAATTGTTACATTCAGAGTGTTTCTAGATTATCTCAGGCTCAAAGGATACGTACAGAACAGAAATTGATTTCCTTAAATTTCTGTGACTCTCTATGGGGGAGGGGTTCTTAAGGTGTCTGGTCCATGATAGATCTGACTGAAATTTGCTAATAAAAATCAGCATTCATGAATGATATTTTATTGATGTAGAATCGATTTTTAAAATAATAATTGGGGGTCACTCAGGGCTACTGGGGGAGAATCTTTGGAAGAATCTTTGGATTCTTTACATTCATACACAATATTAATGTGTTCGTTTAACTTCACGAGAATCTATTTGGATTTGATTCTCACAAAATCCTCTAGGGAGAATCTCTGCGAGAATGGATTCTAGGATTCTTGCCGAATTTCTAGCCCTGGTCACTGGACTTGATTTTGCATGGAAGTCAGTTTAAAAATAGCATTTCTTGGGAGCTTTTTGGGACAAGTTAGTACAGGGTGTATGGGAAATGTAGCAAAGTGACATTATTTAGTGTTGATTCAAAAACTTCCCATTGAAATTTCGTGTCAATTTTGTTCACAAAAGTTGTACACAAGTATGGTCTTTCTATTAACAAAATAAAAAGTGGGGTTCATCGGCCTATTTTTCAAGAATAATGAGAGAATGTGACATTTTTTTGCTTCAAAACGCTTTTCTGCATATACTGTGCATACATGTATGTGTTGCTGCACTTGCGAAATTAAAACAAGTGCGTATACCAGACCCCTTAAAATAAAAAAATATGTGTGGATGCTTCCTTTAACCTTAACCGGTTTCTAAACTTTTTCCATTTCTAGAAAAAGGTGGAAAACTCATGTTTCACCAGGACCTTTCATTTCCCAAGTGAGTCCCTGCATATAAAGCCCGTCTATGACGTATCTGGACTTTTCATGATTTTCTGAAGTGAGATTTAGTGAGATTTTGTTCTGTTAAAGCAATACTATAACATTTTTATCAAAAGTGGTTTATAGTAAAAACTGTATAAAATGAAGGAATGTGACTATATATAAAAGCATTTTCAAGTGTATTTTGTCAAAAATTTGTTTTGTCACCGAAAACTTGATAACAACCACATGCATGCTGTTGTATATTAATACATGTGGAATTAAATTTGGGATCCCGAATTTAATTCAACAAATGGCCATAACAGAAAAGTAAGCAATATTTAAGTCAAATCATTTGAAGGATATGAATATCTTCCCAAAACAAATCCCAAAAAGCTAAGAAAAAAGTCATTGGTGACAGGGAGGCTGATGGGACACTTTAAACACTTTATAGTATTGCTTTAAGGTTATTTCTATAGTACCTACAAGCTGTAAAAAACCCATCATTTTCATAGGAGTGGAGCTAACACTTTTTAATTTCATACATACTACTATGTGGATAAGATGTCTATTATAAATTTAAATTTTGTTATTTTGTCATAGTGAAATGATCAGCCACTATTCCTAAATTGTAGGCCATAGCCTTTTAAGAAAACACTTAAAGATATGGTAATCAAAATTAGCTTTTGTAATTTCAATTTTCATTTTAAAAGTGTTTCTTCTGTCTGTTTTAAGGCTTTTGCCACACATCACCGTATAGAACCAAAACGTACGATTATATATGATCAGAAGTAAACAATCTGCTTGTACCAAGTTTATTTCCAATTCCACATATAACATTTGTTTGTATGTTACCTATCATTTATAAACAGGTCAATTGATCCAGTACTAACGGTAGAGAATAGATTTGGCCTGATTTGTAAATCAAATTCAAGAGAAAGTGGTCAGTTTGGAAAACATTGAATAAAACATGAAACTACTAGGAGCTCTGTGATGTTTTGATTAGGATGGGAGTAAAGAGATGCAGGTAAATAATTCTGGTCCAGTTCTATAGAATAACATCTTGTTGTTTTTAAAAAGAGTTTGTTTGGATCTGTAGGACCTAATTGATTGTAAGTAAGATCTGGGGCCCATTTCACTAATATTAAGCGATGGTTGCTAACCCCGTTTTGATCGCTTACTCAAAAAAATGATCACTAAATGGCGAGTATTTTAAACAATTTAGCTATCACTTTTGGAGTTAGCGATCATAACGGGGTTTAGCGATCATCACTAAATTTGAGTGAAATCGACCCCCGATTTACTTTTTTATTTGTTAAACCTTGGTAGTTCTATCATTGTTTTTTAAGAAACGATTTGGTATTACTAAGAAAATAGCTAAATGGAAATTTTGGTCAGGTTTTAGTACAACATGCAACCCTGTCAGGTTTTGCTGCATTTTGTGGCATTTATCCCTGCATTTATCGTTACGTATACCCTGTTATCATCATCGTTTTGTTCTATAGGAGAATTATCCTCTCTTGAATGGATTTCCCTTTGCTTTGGGCTAGTGCTGAACCAGATTCTAAGCCTGGAATTGTCCTAGTCTGTCATTGTTAATAAATACATGATGGCTTCTAGTCATTCATTTCAACTTGTTTAAATGATTTCATTGTAATTGGTCTAGTAGATGGCTAAACTCCTCATGGCAAATGCTATGCAACTAGTTGTAAACGAAGACGAGATATTTATTATGTATGAGCAGCATCCATTTTTGAACAGTATTACTGTACTACCATGTGTAGAAATAGGTCAAGTCAGTCCACTGTGAGCTTTGATGAAGAACATTGTTAGGCTAAAAAAAAATGGTGTGTTGCCCTCAGCGACGGACCCTATTCAAAAATTAAAAAAAAAAGGGTTGTGAAAGCACACAATTTTGCTCAGATTGGGTGTTTTTTGAGAAAATATTTTGAAAATAGTGGAAAATGCACCCTAATTTCATAATTTAGGTGCTTTTTAAAAAATTATTTAAAAAAAATATTTTCCAACCGACTCATTTTTTTCAGAAATTCCACTTGAGGGCAGCAAAACAACATTTTTTTTCTTGGCCTTATTGTTCAGAAATTGGTAAAGGGACTTTTGGTAAAATGCAAAGTTAAAAAGAACAAGTTACGGCAAAATGCAGAATTCTTTTCAGTGGTGATATTTTTGCTGATAGGGTTGTTGACCTTTGTTTTTTAAATGTAAAATGATAATTAGAAATTAAAAGAATATCTACCTAAAAATGAGATCTTTCCCTCTTGTGAAATATTTGTTTTTATATAGGCCTATGTAGATTTCAATATTAGATAAATGTAGCAAATATGAAAACTATTAATATTACTGCTTGTGAAATGACTTCACAAACCATTAAAGAGTCTACTTGAAATTGCAATTTGCATTTACAAGTGGCCATCAGTTCTATTTCTGAAATTGAATTTAGATGACAAGATGCATCAAAAACAATTATTATTCCTGGGTAATGGATATACATCTAAATTGGTTATTGCAGACTTTGTAATATAATTTAAAAAAACATTGGTGTAATTATGCATTTACTTCAGTTTAGTGGTAGTGGCTATTGATTGAAAAAATATCTCTACATCGATGAATAATCTCTTCTAATTCATCCTTTTTTCTTTAAAAAATATTCAGAATTTTGTTTTTAACAGATATGCCTCAAATTTTGTGATTTTTGTTGGAAAATCCGGAAGGTGGAAGACTTCTGAAATTACCTTATCTGTCGTATATGGTATATGCTATTGCTACGAGAGGATATCAAAAAGTTTTAAACTTTACCCAGAAGAAATAGAGCCATGAACAAAATTTTATTATGAGATACTAAAGGCATCTTTGCATAGTCAATGTACAAAGTAACACATTTCTCCCACTTTTAACTGACTGTCCGCAGACCGTTATTGTAGGGGATCCTCTCTATTGAAAAAAATATGTTTTTTTATTTCATTGAAAATCAACCTTTTCAGGTCAGCCATGCTTCACTACATCATTGTGACTTCATTCATCAACCAATTTCCATAATTTTGGTAACAATGGAAAGAGAAAACTCTACCCTTTACTATGGTATCAAACAACTAAACTTGGGTCGTGTCATTACCATTTGCTGGGCCCTATAATCCTTCAAATGCAGGGACTTAATTATGGCGCATGTCTCAATTTTCTCCATGCAGCTTATGTGATAAGCGGGTAGGTAGATGTTTTCAATCGCCACCTGTAAAGAAAGTAAAACTACTTATGAGCCCATTTCTGCACCATAATGTACATTTAAGACGAGGGACTATTCTGACAAAATTTCATTGATATAGCTCTATCCCTTCTGGGTAAACTTTAAAACTTTTTGATACCCCTTCGTATTTTGAAGCACAATCCTTATATTGCTACCTACACAAGATAAAACAAATACACTGACAACAAATAAAAATATGTCAATTCATGTTCATAAAAAAGTACATTCATAAATTCAGGTTCATATAAAATAATAGATAATAATTATAAAAACAGTGCAATTTTTGGTAAAATTAAATTTCTTTTAAGTAAACTATAATAAATCAGTGTTTCAGCTATTAAAATCACATGTCATGATATAAACACCACAGCTGTAACAGATAAGTTTTTGTGTGTAGCTTACCTGAATATTCATTTTAAATAAAAAAATTATTCAGAAAGGAAAATTTTACTTTCTTCAAAAGATGTAGCTTACCTGAATATTCGTTTTAAATAAACAATTATTCAGAAAGGAAAATTTTACTTTCTTCAGATGTGTTTCATGAAATTGAAAATGCATTGCACTGAGTATATAAGGAGACTTTAGTACTAGCTCCTTTGGGAGAGTTTGGTTGCAGTAAATTTACTCATAGATGCTAAAGATATATACTCTTAGGAAAGTCTCTTACTTTAATGGAAAGATGATTTATTAAAGTTGCTGTTTAGTATACTTCAGCCAGTATTAAAGACGTTATGGCAAGATTTAACAAATTACAATTGACAATCAAAAACCTTGATGAATAGTTAAGGTCATGTCATGTTTAGAAAATTGCTGGAGGGGGACTTCATTCCATCTTGTTTGTGTATAAATGCCAAAGGATATTTTGCACAAGTTAAGTCCAAACATAACCTGTATCTGATGGTTGTCACCATATCTTTGTAGAAGCTTAAAAAGCTGATTCTGCAGATATAACATTTTTGTTTGAATGTTACCTATTATTAAAAAACAGGTCAATTTATCCTGGGCTAAGCACACGCTGGCACCTTTTGGTGTCAGCAGCTTTGGCAATTTCATCAGCCTCGGTGTGCTGGATTTTTCCCAATGGGCTCTTACCCATTTGGGTGCTCCTGAAATACTCCACTCTATCCTTATTTCAATTTTCCTGCTTTCTATAACTTTTCTGCAACTTTTCTTCAACTTTCATTCTTCGCAACCCAGCTGGCTAGGATAGGTGAGCCAAAATTACAGAGAGTCTGGAGTGATAAAGACATCTCACTCTCCACCAAATTACGGCTTGTTGATACACTTGTCAACCCAGTACTTCTGTATGGCTCTGAAATCTGGACCATCAAAAAGAATGACATGAAGGAGTTGGAAGCATTTGAGATGCGATGCTACAGAAAAATCCTTAATATCAGCTGGAAGGATAAGATCTGGAATGAAGAAGTTCTGGCAAGAATCTCCTCCTGCCACTTTCAACCAAAAAGGATCCTAGCTCGTATCACTGTCTCGCAGCTGACATGGTTTGGTCACTTGTGTAGAATGAACAACATCCGCCTACCCAAACGCATTCTTATGGAAACTGTCATTGGCACAAACAGACAGGGAAGAACAAGTAAGAGATGGGAAGATGACATCATTGTTGGCACCACCTTCTACAAGGCATATTTGGAAGCGCAAGATAGGAATAGATGGTCTGAATTTGTTTGAGGAGCTAACATCCTATGGGACATGGTGCATAGATAGATAGATAGAAGAATAGATTTGGCCTGATTTGTAAATCAAATTCAACAGAAAGCGGTCAGTGTGGGAAACATTAAATAATATAATTTGTGAAACTTGTGGGAGCTCGATGATAAAGTCAGGTTCAAATCTGAACAAGAACAACATTATGTTGTTTTTAAAATTGTATGTAGGATCTTATGGGTTTTTAAGGAAGATCAGATTTATTTATTTGGTTTGTGTTAGTTAGTGACTGGTTTGATACAGCTATTTAGGGTTTTGCATATAGCTAGATAATAAATCTGTGTTGGGATTGAGTACATAAAACACATAAAATTGTGTGTCAGGTTTGCTTGAATTTTAGCACTTACATTACTTGAAACCTGTGATTATCCTTTTTTTTCAGAAGTAACCTATTTCCATTGCTTTGAGCTAGTGCTGGTATATAATCAAGCCAGGAACTGTCCTAGTCTGTCATTGTTAATAAATATATGATGGCTTCAAGTCATTCATTTCAACTTGTTGAAAGATTTCATTGTAATTGGACTAGTAGATGGCTAAACTCCTCATGGCAAACTGTATTCAACTAGTTGTAAATGAAGACAAGATATTTATTATGTATGAATAGCATCCATTTTTGAACAGAATTACTGTACTACCATGTGTAGAAATAGGTCAAGACTTGAAGCTATAGCTTGGATGAAGAATAAACTTTATTGTTCAGAAATGGGATAATATTGGTAAAGTGCAAAGTTCAAAAGGAATTTTTAATGTTATTGTATTATCATGAAAATTCAGAATTGTCTTTATAATGATTAGCCTACATGGACCATGTCATTACTTGACATATGCATTATTCTTAGGTTTTGATAAGTAAAATAATATTTTATATAATTAAAAGAATGCCTACCTAAAATAAAGAGACCTCATTTTCCCTCTTGAAAAAAATATGCAGATTTCAATATTAAATTAATTTAGAAAGCATAAAGGCTATTAATATTTCTACTTGCAAAATGACTTCAAATAAAAAGCCATTAACGAGTCTACTTCAAAAAGTCATTTACATTTACAAGTAGCCATCAATTCTATTTCTGAAATTAAATTCAGATGACAAATGACAAAACCAATCATCATTACCTGGATATTAAAAACCAGTATTTTTGATATATTTTCAATAAACATTACTATGATTATGCACTCACTTCATCTTAATGTTATCGGCATTTGTTTAAAAATCTCTATATTTATGAATAATCTATTTTTCTAACTTCACCTTTTTTCATTAAAAAATGTTGTTTGTTTTTCATTTTATACCTCATTTTGGTGGAAAATATGGAATGCGTAAGACATAAAACATTACTATCTGAGTTACTGTTTTGAAACACAATCTTTACCTTGCTATCTACTGAAGATAACATATACCACTGACACAGTGTGAGTGCAAGAAAGTCGTATCTGCAATGGCAGCCTAAGTTATATTTATTTAACACCTTGGCACAAGAATGCCAAAAATCACTAAAAATTTCCCTGACTTATGTCAGTGGCTCTTGAAATAGTTCTTCTGGTGACACAGGGTCACCTGAAGAATCATTTCAAGACAAGAGATTGCCCAGTGTGCATTCCATATTTATGCAAAATGGCAGCTATTGCAGATAAGACTTTCTTGCACTCATATGACAAATATGCTTTCCATGTTTGGAGGTCCTTGTCGGGATTTAAGCTATTTCTAACTTAGAAATAGTTAAGTTAAAAATTAATGCTGTTCTTTAAAAATCATCATAATTATATTTATATATTAAATTGTATTTCTTTCAAATATTATTAAATTAAATTATAAAATCCATATCATGATATATGTACTAAAATTGAGATGAACTTTTTTGTACAGCTTATAATCATTCCAGAAAAAGTATTGCTATCTACAGAAGACGAGTTTCATGAAATTTGACAATTCAGTTCAATGCACTGCACCGAGCATATTTATGAGAGTATGGCTACCAGCTCCATGGGGACAGCTTGGTTGCAGTGAATTCACTCACAGACTCCTTATTAAAAAGTCTCTTATCTTAAAAGAAAGAGGATTCAACTTTGCTGTTTAGAAACCTCAGTCTGTATTAAAGATGTTATGGGAAATTTTAACAAATTACATTTGACAGTGAGAAAACCTTGATGAATAGTTAAGGTCATGTCTTGTTTGGAAATTTGCTTTAGGGGACATCATTCCATCTTGTTTGTTTGGGTATAAATGCTAAAGGATTTTTTTATACAAGTTTGGTCAAAATATAGATCTTTGTCTGTTGCTTCTATTTGCTGAAACAGTGCTTAATTGTTGGATATCAGTATTAAAATCTCACACTTATGCCAACTGAATCATGATTCATGTATGTATTTATTTTCTCTTCCTGAAATAAATATATTAACATTGATTATGTATTTCTACAGGGCTTGTCTAAATGTGAGCAATTTGTTAGATTATGTAATTGAACACGGGTTAGTTTCACATTTTCGACCAATGTTTCAAGTGACTTATAAACGTTCATGGAGTAGCAAGACGAGTTGGACCTCTCATCAGAAGATTAAGAACATACACTTCTAAAACTTATGATATGATAAACTGTGATAATGTATGATTTATATGTAATACACATAGGCCTACATTCTCTTGCTTGACCATTAACCCTAACGCCACCGAACCTCACACAATCCCATTCCACAAAATCAAGAAAATCGCCTAAGTCCAAATACGTCATAGACCGGAGTCAGCTATGATCACAGAATCACTGCCATGGCAGCGCCTGCTCAGTGGCTTGACATAGTGATAATCGGACTGGGAAGCGAGAGGTCCCGGGTTCGAATCCAGGTGAAAACCTGTGATTTTTGACCTTAAAATTTCCGAGGAGATAGTTTTTAAACAAAGAGGTGCTCAAAAGTGTTAGGGTTAATACCAATTATATAGCCCTAGAGTAACCTCTACCACCATGTTCCTCCCTAACTAACCAGCTAGACTTGCCAATTGTTCATTCAGCATTGCATGTTGCCTACAGTCAATATCAGATCAAGTATGTTACAGAATAACACCTTGTACAATTCTATTTTGATATCAACTATTCTGAGAAGTGTTTAAGCAAGAGCTTTTCTGTCAGGCTTTTCTGCACCTGTTTAGTCTGGTACACAGCCTAGAGGACTCTACAAGTAGATGAGAAGTGCAAAATAAGACACTGGCTTAAAACCCATCTTAGATTGAGACTGTGGAAAGTTTTTATATTAAAAGTGAGGAGTTTTATTTGTAGTATGATCACACCTTGTTGACTTCTATTTTGATATCAACTGTTCTGAGAAGTGTTTGAGCAAGAGCTCTTCTGCACCTGCTTAGTCCAGTATGACAGCCTGGAGGACTGGTTTCAAGTAGATCAGAAGTAAAATAAGACACCTGTTTGATGAAACAGATCTTGTATTGAAACATGCATGGTTCTCTAATCTTTTACATCCATGTCTGGCCTATTTGATATTTTAATCCAATTTAGTTATAAATCTAGTATTCAAGTGCCCAAGAAATGCTTATAAGGTTGAAACTCCTAGCACTTTAGTGACAATCATGAAATATCAAGATTTGGTTCAAAATTAGATTTTTTTGAAACAGTGCAAAATGAAGAATCGTGACTAAATACAGGCATCCATATGCATATCATTGTGCACAACTTAAAATATGGCAGACTGCCCAATTTATGGTACTATCAAGATGCATTATGGGACATACGAAAGTGGTCTATCATATAGCCCTGGAGTAGCCTCTACCACCATGTTCCTCCCTACCTAACTAGCTAGACTAGCCAACTGTTCAGCCTAGCATGATGCCAACAGTCAACATCAGGTCAAGTATGTTACAGAATAACACCTTGTACAATTCTGTTTTGATATCAACCATTCTGAGAAGTGTTTAAGCAAGAGCTTTTCTGTCAGGCTTTTCTGCACCTGTTTAGTCTGGTACACAGCCTGGAGGACTCTACAAGTAGATGAGAAGTGCAAAATAAGACACTGGCTTAAAACCCATCTTAGATTGAGACTGTGGAAAGTCTTGATGTTATAAGTGAGGAGTTTTATTTGTATCATGACAACACCTTGTTGACTTCTATTTTGATATCAACTGTTCTCTGAGAAGTGTTTTAAGCAAGAGCTTTTCTGTCAGGCTTTTCTGCACCTGTTTAGTCTGGTACACAGCCTGGAGGACCCTACAAGTAGATGAGAAGTGCAAAATAAGACACCGGCTTATAACCCATCATAGATTGAGACTATGGAAAGTCTTGATGTAAAAAGTGAGGAGTTTTATTTGAATCATGATTCTTATTTCCTATAGTTTATCTCAGGGTTGTTTTTTACCTGTTTTTCTTGCCGACGTTTGTTGTTAAGGTCTTCTGCATACTGATAAACTTATTTACACACATATTTGTGGAGCGTGATTTGTTGATTTTGATTGTTTACGCTAACGTTGTTGACCCGCATGTTAAGAGTTGGTGTACATGACAAGATTTGAAATGAAAAGGAACATTTGAGATGCATGATATCTGTATTTCCTGTATCTGTCTAGCCTATATAATAGTTCACAGATTCTCTATAGTTCAATCCAATCTGTTCCTAAATGTAGAGTAACCTTTAATACTGCAATTTGCCTCCCCAACCAGCTAGACTCGCCAACTGTTCAGCCTAGCATGATGCCAACAGTCAATATCAAATCAAGTATGTTACAGAATAACACCTTGTACAATTCTGTTTTGATATCAACTGTTCTGAGAAGTGTTTAAGTAAGAGCTTTTCTGTCAGGCTTTTCTGCACCTGTTTCGTCTGGTACACAGCCTGGAGGACTCTACAAGTAGATAAGTACAAAATAAGACACTGGCTTGAAGTTAAAAGTGAGGAGTTTTATTTGGATCATGATTCTTATTTCCTGCGGGTTTGGGCGGGATAACTGATATTTGTGGCTTGGTTACTACTCGCGTGCTCAAGGTTCTGAAAGTGGCCCTATGTTAGATCAAAAATATGCCACAAAATGAGTGAAACTATACCCTATCTGAGACAATAATTAAGCTACCATATCTGTTGGAATGGATGCCCTATTGTACCTGTTCAAATGAATACATGTATCCATCTGAGACCATATGCAAATGTGACTCAATAATCATTACAACAGAATGCATGAATTAATACACCATTTGAAGACTATTTGAAACATTTTTAGACATCATGATCACAGGCCTGCATGATCATCAATCCAACTATTGTCTATAAATCTTTATACCCTATCAGAAACTGGAAAGCCAAATTTGATAGCGTAAGGAGGCTTGTAGAGCACCAGGTCGATCTTGATACCCTTTATGTAAGTTTAAATTTCGAGACCTGTCCAAGTCTCACATTTTTAGGAATTTGAGTGGTTACAAGGTCAGAAAATCCCAGTTACCTCCTAAGCTTATTTCCTTTATCCATTTTCTGTTTCTGTCTGGCCTGTATGATATATAGTTCAATCCAATCTGATCCTACACATAAAGTAACCTATACCACAAAGTGCCTCCCAACCAGTCCGACTAGCCAACTGTTCAGTCTAGCATGTTGCCTGTTGTCAACATAACATGGAGTATGTTACAGAATAACACCAGGGAATAGAAAGATTGGGAAGCGACAGAAGCTTTCAAAAGTTGGATCACTTATGGGCGCCGCCATCTTTGATTTAGCGCGTAGTGCGTCCGCGCCTCTCAGAGAGTGCTATGCATTACGCGCGCAGTAGAGGCGTCGCCCTTTTCCCCATATACGGAAGAAGCAGGCGTGGCATATACGGGGGAAAACATGTGGAGAAATATCAGCTTTTTTTTTAAACAGTGTAAAAAAAATAATGATATTTACTTACTATTTATATTTTATTTACATTTTGAGGACAGAGATGTGAAATTATTGTGCAATAAACTCAAAATCATCTTGAGTCATATTCACGGCGAAGTTTGCCAATGGCAATGCTGTTTATCTCACTTCGATCTCGATGCAAAGTCGCGAGAGTAAGCTTACATTTTTTTACCTGTTATTACCTGTCTTCTCGGGCTCTTGTGGAGGCAAAAAGGCCTATTAAGCCCACCTTAAAAGTTACACAGTTTTCCCTCCGTATTTTTATCAGCTTATATCATAAAACGTTGCATGATGATGCAGACAGTGATGTTGAAATTAAAACTCATGGGGTCATAGTCATTATGCTCCTTGATCATTGTTCATGATGTTGTTATTATTTTTCGAAATTCAAGTATTTCATTTGACATCCCAACTTATTTTTTTAGATCTTCATTGACACAAAGGTAAACAAACAATGTCGGACTTAATGGATATGACTTTATACAATGGTAGGAAATGATTCAGCATAGAATATACAAAAATTGAAAAAAAAACCACCCTAGCCTTACCCTAGGCTTTGAAGCACCAAAGCAAAGTCTGGGCTATAGACTATGAACACAACCACTTATACGTGACTAACCTGGGACTAGTACCAGTGACTAACAGTGCAGCCCATTTCAAAAATTTGGAGATTTTGATTTGTAATATTTCCCTCATTTTTAATTGACATTTTCTTGTTCCCTCATGTATCTATTTTTCATCATTGCATTGTGGCTGCTATGTAGTATTTTTGATCTTGTTTGCATTTTCTTTTTTTTTCAATGATTTTCCTTTGTGTGTGATTCTTTTAAATGATTTTGTTGATTGTTGTAAAAAATATAACAAATCACCTTAACACCTAAGCTTGTGATTTGGTGCAAATATAAGAAAATCAGTGGAACCTATTAAAACTTTAAATGTGTGCACACTCAAATAAAAAATAAAAAAATCCCTTCTACTTCTGACTTGTGTGAATTTGTGTACAACCTAGAATTTAGAAACGAATGCAACTTACACCATTTTTTGTACATGCAATTGTGAAAGCATCTAATGCATACGTGATAACTTTAAGAGAACGCGTGCACCAATTAAAACACTTGCGCGTATACATGCACCAAAAAAACCACTTGCGCGTATGTGCGTTATGTTTAAATCACTTGCAAAACCTAAAAAACAGTATACGGTACACGCACACCCAATAGAACATTTACCCCTACACGAGCACCCAAAAAAAAAAACCTTGCGTATGTGCGTATTAACCTTTAAATCACTTGCGCAACCTAAAATTAAAAACCACTAAAGCATGTTATACCAAAAAAACACTTGCATACATGTGCGTAACCTTTAAATCACTTGCGCAACCTAAAAAACCACTAATGCGTACGCGCGCACCAAAAAACACACTTGTGCGCACATGCGCACCCCAAAAAACACTTGCGCGTATGTACGTAACCTTTGAATCACTTAATGCGCAACCCGGAAGCAACACACAAAAACACATACTCGCGCACCCAATAAACACTTGCGCATACACGCACACCCCAAAAACATTTGCGCGTAAATAAAAAACCACTAAAGCATACGCGCACACCAAAAACACACTTCTGCGCACA